>JBBPBX010028867.1:0-32636 GCA_038048925.1 Garcialebias charrua | reverse complement strand
AAACTCTTAATGTTTTAAAAGACCACAGCATGTCATGATCTCAGCTCTCTGCCTCCTGCTGCACTCTGCCAGTGCTCTTTGCCACACCCACTTCTCTGCTGCAGAGCGGAGATATGACACGCTGCATGAAGAAGTTTCTCCTGCAGCTTAGGCTGCACACTGGTTCTAAATAATTTAATCCATCCATCCATCCATCTTCTTCCGCTTATCCGGGGTCGGGTCGCGGGGGTAGCAGCCTAAGTAGGGAGGCCCAGACTTCCCTCTCCCCAGCCACTTGGAGCAGTTCCTCCGGGGGAATCCCAAGGCGTTCCCAGGCCAGCCGAGAAACATAGTCCCTCCAGCGCGTCCTGGGTCTTCCTCTGGGTCTCCTCCCGGTGGGACGTGCCCGGAACACCTCACCAGGGAGGCGTCCAGGAGGCATCCTAACCAGATGCCCGAGCCACCTCAACTGGCTCCTCTCGATGTGGAGAAGCAGCGGCTCTACTCCGAGTCCCTCCCGGATGACTGAGCTTCTCACCCTATCTCTAAGGGAGAGTCCAGCCACCCTGCGGAGAAAACTCATTTCAGCCGCTTGTATCCGAGATCTTGTTCTTTCGGTCATAACCCAAAGCTCATGACCATAGATGAGGGTGGGAACGTAGATCGATCGGTAAATTGAGAGCTTTGCCTTTTGACTCAGCTCTCTCTTCACCACGACAGACCGGTACAGCGCCCGCTTCACTGCGGACGCTGCACCTATCCGCCTATCGATCTCACGCTCCAGTTTTCCCTCATTCGTGAACAAGATCCCGAGATACTTAAACTCCTCCACTTGGGGCAGGACCTCCTCCCCGACCCGGAGAGGGCATGCTACCCTTTTCCGGCTCAAGACCATGGCCTCGGATTTGGAGGAACTGATCCTCATCCCGGCCGCATCACACTCGGCTGCAAACCGCTCCAGTGAAAGTTGTAAATCACGAACTGATGAAGCCAGTAGGACCACATCATCTGCAAAAAACAGAGAAGCGATTCTAAGGTCACCAAAACGGATCCTCTCAACACCTTGGCTGCGCCTAGAAATTCTGTCCATAAAAGTTATGAACAGAATCGGTGACAAAGGGCAACCTTGGCGGAGTCCAACTCTCACCGGAAACGAGCCTGACTTACTGCCGGCAATGCGGACCAAGCTCTGACACCGGTCGTACAGGGACCTAACAGCCCTTATCAAAGGGCCTGGTACCCCATACTCCCGGAGTACCCCCCACAGAACCCCCCGAGGGACGCGGTCGAATGCCTTCTCCAAGTCCACAAAACACATGTAAACTGGTTGGGCAAACTCCCACGCACCCTCCAGGACCCTGCTGAGGGTGTAGAGCTGGTCCAGTGTTCCACGACCAGGACGAAAACCACACTGCTCCTCCTGAATCCGAGGTTCGACTATCCGACGGACCCTCCTCTCCAGAACCCCTGAATAGACCTTACCAGGGAGGCTTAAGAGTGTGATCCCCCTATAGTTGGAACACACCCTACGGTCCCCCTTTTTAAATAGGGGAACCACCACCCCAGTCTGCCAATCCAAGGGAACTGCCCCCGATGTCCACGCGATATTGCAGAGTCGCGTAAGCCAACACAACCCTACAACATCCAGAGCCCTAAGGAACTCCGGGCGAATCTCATCCACCCCCGGAGCCTTGCCACCGCGGAGCTTTTTAACCACCTCGGCGACCTCAGCACCAGAGATCGGAGAACCCGACCCAAAGTCCCCAGGCTCTGCTTCCTCAGTGGAAGACGTGCCAGTAGGATTGAGGAGGTCTTCGAAGTATTCCGCCCACCGACTCACAACATCCCGAGTTGAGGTCAGCAGCACGCCACCTCCACCATAAATGGTGTTGGTCTCGTACCTCTTTCCCCCCCTGAGACGCCGGATGGTGGACCAGAATCGCCTCGAAGCCGTACGGAAGTCATTCTCCATGGCCTCTCCGAACTCCTCCCACGCCCGAGTTTTTGCCTCAGCAACCACCCGAGCCGCATGCCGCTTGGACTGCCGGTACCTATCAGCTGCTTCCGGGGTCCCACAAGCCAAAAAGGCCCAATAGGACTCCTTCTTCAGCCTGACAGCATCCCTCACTGCCGGTGTCCACCACCGGGTTCGAGGGTTGCCACCTCGACAGGCACCAACAACCTTGCGGCCACAGCTCCGATAAGCTGCCTCGACAATAGAGGCGCGGAACACGGCCCACTCGGACTCCATGTCCCCCGCCTCCCTCGGAACGTGTTCAAAGCTCTCCCGGAGGTGGGAGTTAAAGCTCCGTCTTACGGGAGACTCTGCCAGACGTTCCCAGCAGACCCTCACGATACGTTTGGGTCTGCCAGGTCTGACCGGCATCCTCCCCCACCATCGGAGCAAACTCACCACCAGGTAGTGGTCAGTAGACAGCTCCGCCCCTCTCCTCACCCGAGTGTCCAAGACATGCGGCCGCAGATCAGATGAGACGACAACAAAGTCGATCATCGAACTGCGACCTAGGGTGTCCTGGTGCCAAGAGCACATATGGACACCCTTATGCTTAAACATGGTGTTCGTTATGGACAATCCATGACGAGCACAGAAGTCCAATAACAGAACACCACTCTGGTTCAGATCAGGGGGGCCCCCCTCCCTGGGCTGCCACCTTACCGTGGTGGAGGGGTTTGAGTGTCCCAATGATCCTAGGAGCTATGCTGTCAGGGGCTTCATGCCCCTAGAAGGGTCACCCAAGGCAGACAGGTCCTAGGTGAGGGATCAGACAAAGTGCAGCCCAAAAACCCCTATGATGAGTACAATTAATGGACTAAGTTTTCCCTCGCCCGGACGCGGGTCACCGGGGCCCCACTCTGGAGCCAGGCCCGGAGGTGGGGCACGCTGGCGAGCGCCTGGTGGCCGGGCTTTTACCCATGGAGCCCGGCCGGGCACAGCCCGAAGAGGAGACGTGGGTCCCCCTTCCCATGGGCTCACCACCTGTGGGAGGGGCCAAAGGGGTCGGGTGCAATGTGAGATGGGTGGTGGCCGAGGGCGGGGACCCTGGCGGTCTGATCCTCGGCTACAGAAGCTGGCCATTGGGACATGGAATGTCACCTCTCTGGTGGGGAAGGAGCCTGAGCTAGTGTGTGAGGTTGAGAGGTTCCGACTAGAAATAGTCGGACTCACCTCAACGCATGGCTCTGGCTCTGGAACCAGTTTCCTTGAGAGGGGTTGGACACTCTTCCACTCTGGAGTTGCCCCTGGTGAGAGGCGCCGAGCAGGAGTGGGCATACTGGTTGCCCCCCATCTTGGTGCCTGTACGTTGGGGTTCACCCCGGTGAACGAGAGGGTAGCCTCCCTTCGCCTACGTGTGGGGGGACGGGCTCTGACTGTTGTTTGTGCCTATGCACCAAACGGCAGCTCAGACTACCCACCCTTTTTGGAGTCCTTGGAGGGGGTATTGGAGAGTGCGCCTCCTGGGGACTCCCTTGTTCTACTGGGGGACTTCAACGCTCACGTGGGCAATGACAGTGAGACCTGGAGGGGTGTGGTTGGGAGGAACGGCCCCCCTGATCTGATCTAATTTAAAATCATTTATTTAAAATAAAAATTCCATGCCGATCGTGCAGCTCATCCATCAATCAGCCAGCTGTGTGTAATATCCAATTTTACTTTGAAAAACCATGATAAATAAATAGATGTCCTTTTTTCCATATCTGATTATTTGGCGGCGCAGATTAATTTCTGCTGCGGCTTTCGTGCGTACGTCCCTCTTAGGATGGTGCGTGCACCAATTGCAATGTTCTGTACCCCGGTACAATCGACGATGCCAATAAAGATATATTCTATTCTATTCTATTCTATAGAGTGAATCCGCAAAAAAAACAACTGCAAAGTAGCGAGGGACTATTGTATATCTAAAACTAATATTGCATTTCCACTACACTTACGGCAAAAAGTCTGCTTGTTATGACAGTTAAGTAACTATCAGAAAATACAAAACAATATTAAGGTTTCTGTCTGAAAGAAAAGCTTGCATGTGATGCACATGGATGCCTCAGCACTAAATTGTTTGTGAATTTCATTAATCCAGCAGTTGTGCACAGATATTTATTCAACTGGGGACCAGTCCTAGTTTATAGTGGGAGCTAAAACACATCGGCAGTATGTTCATTATGTGTTTTTATCCCTCCGAGCTCAGCACACTGTTGATCACTGACGGTTTTTAGGCCACTATGAATTTTAATTTCATCTTCATATCAAAGGAATATGTTTTGTTTATTTTATTTTTCACGGCAGATTCATACTTCCGCGGAAACATAACTGAAGGAAGACACCCACAGTGTGACTGGTCCCACAGATGACTTTGAACTGGGGGGTAGCCAGAAGTGGATATCTGTTGTCTTCTCCCTGTCTGTGTGGAAATATCAGACTTCCTCAGTGCCGAGGGTCTTAAAGACAGGAAACACGGATTTACACTTAACAGCGAATCCTGTCACTGGTGTCATTTGCCATCTTTCAGTTTCACCCCCTCATGCAGTCACTCATGCCCCTTGAAGGAACAGCTTCCTCTATCTCTCCTCTGGGAAAGTTACATCTGACAGTTTATACTATTTAGCCAAATATTGTGACATCTTAAGGGGAAAGTCATTTACATGACCTGGGTTAGGGGCTGTTTACAGTCCTGAAATATGTGATTACAAGTCGGATTATTTTAAAATCTTCATCGTCCTCAGGATGAGCTTTGGTCTTTTTATTTCTTTTCTTATAATGGACCAGTCAGATTCAGAATACCTCACAGAAACTCATCCAAACAGCTTCTGTGCTCACATTTGTGATAAACTCGAAATCTGATTATTTCTCACTCACAGAGATTCTGCATTCTCATACCAGAATTAATTTAGTTAAAATCATGTAACATATCTTGAAACAATGCTCTGGGTAAAAGTACAGATTATCAAATGTACTTCTGCTGGGAGCCCACTGAAGGTTTTTAATGTTTTAACTTTATCTAATTATCACTAAAGTAAATGCAATTATTATTATTATTTTAATGTAGTTTTCTTTATTCACATGAAAAATAGAGCTGCTTTTAAATACATTTTTTTTCCAAGGAAGATACATCAGTAATAAATGCTAATGTTTAAGTTGGTATTTGTTTTAATTTAAAGTTTAAAATTACGCAAAAGGAAGTACCGTAATTTTGGGACTATAAGCCGCCACTTTTTTCACACACTTTGAACACCATGGCTAATTTATGGATTATTTATTTATTTTTGACGGGCTAATGAGCTTCAGGCCACCAAAACATTTAGCCTCATCACACCTGGGCACTCACAGAGCTGCTCTATAGACCACTCCTGCGCAGTGGAATGGAAGGTAGCGATCAATGACTTCCTGGTAGGCTACTATGTATATTTTTTATTTTTTTACCAGCTGTGTTACAGGCACTGTTCAGAAAAAAAGCATTTACAAGTACTGTACATAATTGTGTATGTTACCAGTACTTATTTAATTAAAAGCTTAACAAATCTTACTGTGTAAATATTTCATGTTTCAACGTGTACACCTGCGGCTTATATACAAGAGTTCTTTGTGGGCGTGGCGTATAATCAAGTGTGCTCAGTAGTCCAGAAATTACAGTAGGTGTTTTGTTAGCATTGTGTCCTCTAAAGTTTATCTTCAGTGTTATGTGAATCAGTAAATTAATTAACAATTAAGTAGCTATATATAACACAGTTTATGCATCTTTTTTTTTTTCTTTAGTTATTGTACTTTATTTTATTTAGCTTTTGGAAAAATGTATTTGTGCACAAGAAATTACTACAGTGACATGCCATATTTAGCACAGTTGTTTTAATGGGATTTCATTGTAATTCATTAGATTTTGATGCACATTTTTTAATTCATAAATGACATCATAGGTGTCTTGTAGCTGCTTTTCATTAACAAAGCCTGTTATGTTTTGTTGCAAATGTCTTGTTTAAGTCATCTCTACTTATTTCTTTTACCAGAATTAAACAAATGTTTATTATATAACTTGTTTAAAGCTTCAGTATGTAGCTTTTTTTATGAACATATTTCTTCACTCTGTCACTACCTCCTGACAGACTGATGTTAGCCAGGTAATCTCTGAAAAAAAATTAAAAAAAAATATTGTCCCCTTGCTTCTCCAGGTGGTAAATAAGCATTTCTAAAAAGAAAAGGTGACCCGCCATTTTCCAGCCAATAAAAACAGAGTTTGTAACCAGCCAATAAAAACAGAGCTTGAATTTGAATCAGCCAATAAAAACAGAGCTTGAATTTGAAATTCAACAGACCACAAGGGGGCAGAGCCACATATGGCTCTGAGGGGGAGGGATCAGAATGCTTTGCCTGTTGAAAATATTTCTAAGTGCTGCAGTTCTACAGAAACTGCATACTGAACCTTTAATATATATATCTTTTTTCAAACGGTTTATTTTCCAGACCATCACGACAGAAAACAACATATTGTCACTTGGAACTCATGAGTTGTATTTAAAGCTACACATAGCAGCATGATGAAGGATGAAAGAGCTGACGTACATTTACACACAGATTTTCATGCACACATTTTTTAAAATTACATTACAGTGTCACTGGATGCAGCGAGCCACACTGCAGCGTTACATTCATCTGCTCGAGCGTGTCTGTCAGTCAGAGCCTGACACAAAGTGACAGCCAGTCTATAACTTGTTAGCAGTGAAACGAGGGCAGGACTGACGACATGGTTACAGTGGAAAACACTTGACAGTATTTGCAGCAGGTTTCAGGTTGATTCTTTCCACTATGAGGCTTGGACATCAACTTCTGCTTATTATGACCTTTCAAAGTGGATGCAATTTTTCCAATTCTAAAACGTGATGATTCAGCTGAAGCAGAAACAACAGGTTTTCATTTATCTGCCTAATGAGAAAACTGAATTCCTCACTTGGGAATCCAGATTGGTCAACATGCCTCTGATGCATATTTGATGGAGCAGCTCTGCAGAAAGTCTTACTCGTTTTGAGGACTGAGCTTGAGAATAAGCTCTAAAGTATTCCTGCTTGCTCTGGTTTCAGTCATTTTCACCACGAGATGTTGAATAGACACTGACAGTTTCTTTTGGCGACATCATTGCAGAGCAGCAGCAGGGCTTTTTGGCCTTGAAAACTTAGAAGCTTTGAAAAGAGAGTTGTGCTGTTTGCATGAAGAGGCTTTGCTTTGTCATGGACATCCATAAACAGTTTGGTCAGTTTGAGTGTTAAGTTTTAGTCTCAGGAAGGTGTTATCACCTACAAGCTGACATGTTCTCAATAAGGAGACAGTCAAAAAAGACTAAGACAAGACGGTTTTCTCTATTGTTCATCCACATTGTATTACCATATTTTTCAGACTATAAGTCAGAGTCAGAGAGTCTTTATTGTCATTTGCACCGCATGTGGTACATGTGATGAAAACGAGATTATGTACACGAGGTCCCAGTTACATCCAACAACAAATGAAAGAGAAAAACAGTAATAACATCTAGAACTAACTAAGAAAAACATCAACTAGTAATACACTAAGCCTAATATAGTGGGAATAAACAGCAGCACGAACATGAGTTTGTATGAGCAGATGGTCACAGATGAACACAGATGAACACAGCAACAAGAAAACAGATCAGCATCAGCATGATGTGATATTTTGCAGTGTTTATTTTTTATTTTATTTTTATTTATTCATGAGTCTAACAGCCTCAGGGTAGAAGCTGTTCCTCAGTCTAGTGGTTCTACACTTGATGCTCCTCAACCTCCGTCCTGAGGGGAGTGGGGCAAAGAGTGAGTGTGCTGGATGAGTGAGGTCTTTCATGATGCAGGTGGCTCTTTTCCTGCATCTGGAGGTATAAATGTCTGTGATTGTGGGGAGACTGACTCCAACAGACTTCTGTGCAGCCTTCACCACTCTCTGCAGAGCTTTCCTCTCTTCAACTGTGCAGCCTCCATGCCACACGTTGATGCTGGAGCACAGGATGCTCTCCACTGCACACCTGTAGAAGGAGGTGAGGACTGGGCTGCTCAGACCAGCTCGTCTCAGCCGTCTGAGGAAGTAGAGTCTCTGATGACCTTTCTTGATCAGGCTGGTGGTGTTGTTGCTCCAGCTGAGGTTATCATTCATGTGTACACCCAAGTATTTGTAGCTGGAGACCACTTCCACTGCAGACCCACCTATTTTCAGTGGGGCATGGGTGTGTTTGTTCCTTCTGAAGTCCACAATCATCTCCTTTGTCTTCTTCACATTCATGTGAAGATTATTCTCTTTGCACCAGCTCTCCAGATGTTCCACCTCCTGTCTGTAGCTGGACTCATCATTGTTTGTGATGCATCCCACCACCGCTGTATCATCTGCAAACTTAACAATATGACAGCCTGGAAGTGTGGCTGTACAATCATATGTGAGCAGAGTGAACAGAAGGGGGCTCAGCACACATCCCTGAGGAGAGCCAGTGCTGAGGGTTATGGTGGAGGAGGAGAAGTTGTGGATCTTCACGGATCCACAACACTACAAGGCACTACATTATAAGGATTCAAAGATTGTTTTACGGTTACTCACATCACATGTGATACATGAGGTGGAACGAAACTATGTACACAGGGTCCCAGTTCCATCCAACAAAAATACAAATTGTAAAGAAAAGCACCCATCACATGAACTATGAATGTACTACTGTATATTCACTAAACTAAGAATACACAAAACTAAGAATACATTAATAGTACAAAAACAATGCGTCAAAACAACAGCAGCACGGACATGAATCCGTGTGAGCAGATGAGGGCTAATGAACACAGCAACATGAAATAAATCAGCAGCATGGGTTCAGCATCATGGATAATCTCAGCAGCACATATCAACAACCAAGAGGCATTAAAGTGATTTTTTTTTTCCACAGTAAATTTCACAGTCATTTTTCACAGTCATTTTCCTGGTTAGAGATTCATGAGTGTAACAGCCTCAGGGTAGAAGCTGTTCCTCAGCCTGGTGGTTCTGCACTTAATGCTCCTCAACCTTCTGCCTGAGGGGAGCGGGGCAAAAAGTGTGCGTCTGGGTGTGCGGGGTCCTTCATGATGCAGGTGGCTCTCTTCCTGCATCTGGAGGTTTAGATGTCTTTGATGGTGGGGAGGCTGACGCATAAGGCGCATTAAGCAAACCAAAATGGATAAATCAAACTTTATTCAACTCATTCACGATAACCACATAAAATCAGTTCGAGGTCATTAAGCACAACCAGAATTAATGCAGAAGGTGCACCTAATTATAAGGCTCATTGATGATTTTTTTTGGCGAAAATTAAAATATTTTAGTGCACTTTATAGTCCGACAAATGTGGTACTCATATACTTAACTTTGATTTTAATGTCTCCTAACAATTTATTTTTGATTATTTTTGTTATTTTAAGTTAGCTTTTCTCATCATGAGCTTTTAGTTCAGGGTGTGATAAAACCACATGAATGATGCACATCCTTTCTCATTTAGTACCCATAAACAGCTTATTTTTTATTTTATTTTACAAATTTTATTTTTCTGAGGTGCAGTTCAAGATGACCTTTATTGTTGTTGTTGTTGTTGTTGTTGTTGTTGTTGTTGTTGTTGTTGTTTTTTTTCCACAGATACAACTGTAGGATTTTACCAAATACATCTATGTTAAAGAGGCTCTATTGGCTATTAGTCCAAAAAGTGGCTTCATATTAGAAAATAACATTTGATGTTGATACAAAACATTCATTAGATGTTTTGCTCCAGGTCATGAGCGTTTGAGGATCTTTGGGGTTTAATGAGGTCGCAATCCATTCGCAAATTGTGCATAAGCAGATCAGCAGGGGAAAAAGGATAAACGGCAACACCGGTTGAATTATTTTTAGTCAGAAGATTGTTTTTCATTCCTGCTTCTTCCTAAGTCCTAAATCATGTAGTAGTTATTGACTGTGTAATAATTGTGTAGTACTGTGTTGTTTGTTGGCAGTCTTTCAGTGATATTTAGGTCAGAAGGCTTTGAAAATCAAAATATTTTCCCTCTTGGTGTACTCCATTATGTATCTTCAGGATCATTAAACTCATATTGGGGGGAATATTGTAATAATTTAAGTATTTTCATAGATTTGGTCTTAGCTTCCAGAAGTCAATTTGATTAAAATATTAAGTCTTATTGCAGTTGCCTTCTACATAGTAGCTATTGATCATTTAAAATGTTAAACCCAAGGCTGTTTTTATTTGTGAGTTTAAAATGTATATTCTGATTTAGATCAATTTTGGATTTGTTGTGTTCACTGTCCTTTTATTATTAAGCGCTGCATATTTATTGTGGTTTATTTTCCACCGTCTTGCTTGTCGTTCACTTGTTTTTATAAAGTACAAGATAATCACTTTTAATTCTGAAACCCTCCTCTCCCCTGCCTCTGTCTGTGTCTGGATCCTTCTCCAACCACGTTGTCTGTTTAAAGGAGCCGGTGGCTGCTGTGTTGGGACAAAGTTGTCTGAGTCCGAGCAGTTTGAAAGCTCTGACATTTGCATCATCTGACCTTTGTAACAACATCAGTGAACAAGTCAAAGCTCTAACAAGCTAATTAGGATCTGAGGTGTTGGCAAAAGGTTGAACATCATTTCCCAGTCTTACCCCTACCCATCCGCCCTTAGTTCAAAGTCACAACAGGCAGTGTGTAAAATATTTCACACACTAAATGGCACTCTGCTTCAAATATTGCAAGCCATTGATTGTTACTGTTTATTTTTACTTAGAACGGTCGTAAAATAATCACTGATCCCAACTGCAAAGTTGAATTGACTAAAAATATAAACATTGTTTTCTGATTGTTTTAGTTGAATAACCCACTGTTCAACTTTTTCTTTGTTATAAAGTGAAGTTAATGGAAAAAATATGTGCAGCTGTGTTTTAACCTGCAGAGTCACAATCTTATGTAACAGTTGTTATGGAGTCCTTCAGGAAACAAGTGTTTACTGCCTCATTTGCAAAACAAGACCGTGTTGATGCTTTGCTCATCTTCTGCATCCTGACTGGTGATATCCTTTAAAGGCAGAAATACACAAAAAGGATTTTGTTAGTTGTGTGATGTTCAGCTGCAAGCTGTAGAATAAAAAATATATACTGCTGTGTACAAAGAAGTGCTTTTGCTCTGAATGATGTTGAACAGAAGCAGAAATGTGCATTTTCTTTTTTGCACAAACCTAATCTGTTGTGATTTACCAGTAGCTGTACGTAGATTAAGAAAACTCTCTTGTGCATGTGATGATTCCCATGAAACCTGTTCTTTACAGATGATACCTACTGACAATAATTACCACACGGAATGGCTCATTTTCTGAAAAATAAAATACATTTTGGTCTAGATTTCTACTGTAGGATTTAAGATGTGTAAATGTGCTTGTGCAGCAGGCACACATGTGTGGTATGACCAAATATAAAAGTGGTGTTGGGTTAAACGGACACTGATTCACAGAATCAAGGGAAAGGTATCTTTATATTATGGGGAGTGAGCAAAGGTCAGAAGTCTGGGCTTGCAGCCACATATGAGGTGTACATGACAAGTTTGTTTATGCGAGACCTCTGATGTGGATAGGGGAGTATAAGAAGGTCCAAGAACGTCCGAGCAGAGAGGATTCTTCATTTGGTCTTTGTGCTGTTCAAGGGTTCACAGTAAATCCCCAACTTTGCTGTCAGTAAGAATCAAAGTGTCAAAATTGCTTTATTAAATGATTTTCAGTAACTGTGAAGTGTCTTGGGTGTCATTAGGTGAGCTTTCAGGGGGGATCTGTTGGTTTTTCTGCCACAACTTCACTTTGACTCTTAAACAGACTAAACACAGGTGTGCTGGTGTCACACTAGCACCTTTCATAAGACTGCTCAGTCCGGGCCTGATGCGTGTTCAGTCCTCCAACGAGCATTCAGAAAAAACCCGACGGCGGATTGGCGTGTAAATTTTACTCGCCTCTGATGCACCCCTGATCCGCGAGCAGAGGTAGTGTCAGATCTGGACCCGAGCCGGGCAGACCCACTTGTGAATGCATCCGCGCTCAGAATATGATGATATCAGTGAGCGACCGCAAGATTAATCAACAAGCAGATTTATTAACAAGGGAATATTAAAAATGACACGAAACAGCAACTTGTAAAAGTTAGTTTCGCTCTCTTTTTTCCCTCTCTCTCTCTCTCTCTCTCTCTCTCTCTCTCTCTCTCTCTCTCTCACTGAAACAGCAACTTGTAAAAGTTAGTTTCTCTCTCTCTCTCTCTCTCTGTGCAGCGGAGGAACTGTGTGCGCACGCGCTGGAGGGAGACAGTAGATTTATTACTGAGGAAATATTAAAAATGACACGAAACGACAACTTGTAAACGTCTGACGTCTGTTCCACAATAAATACGTCGAGGTCCAGTTCATGCTCAGCTGAGTTCTGCTCTAAGCCTCTTTTGGATCCGCGCTGCGACTTCATTTCTGAACACGTTTATGTGAGCGGGGCCTGCCCGCCTTCAACTGTGGTCTTATAAATGACCCAGGGAGGGTTAAAGCCGGACTGGTCTGTGCGGCAATTGCGCGGATTTGACTTATGAAAGGGGCTTATGAGTGCAGAGCGGAATGAAAGCCAGCAAAAGTGGATGGATCTGGATATATATTTGTTAAAAACTCTGAACACCCAAAAAAGTGGGAAAGTGGTCGTAAACATTCAATTTAATTTTATTCAAAAATACTTTATTAATCCCAGAAGGAAATTAAATGCTGTTGTAACTCACTGTCCTGGTTTCAATAAAGAGTTGTTCTGATGCTGATGGCTGTGGGCAGGAAGGATATCTTGTAGTGGTCTGTCTTACAACTGATCTGAAGAAGCCTATGACTGAAGATACTCTGTTGTTGTATGATGAAGAGGGTGCTCAGGGATGTTCTTCATTTTATGAACAATCCTTCTTGTACAATCATCTCCAAAGGTTCTAGAGGAGTCCCCAGAACTGTGCCAGCCTTCTTTATGAGCTTGTTGATCTTTTTAAGGTCACATGCTCTGTTGCTGCTTCCCCAGCAGATGATGGCAGAAGAGATAGCGCTCTCTACAACATACTTGTAGAATATATGGATAATCTTAGCCTGGTTGGAACCAGACCCATGTCCTTCACTTCGCTTTGGACTAGGGTCTGGCATTCCTCCCATTGAAAACGATTTCTCCTGGAGATTTTTGAATGGACCAATCAGAGAACAGAAGGCGGAGTTTTGTTAGTTTAGCCTGGCGAGGTCCAGGCTATCAGATAAATTGCTCAGAAACCACTCGGTGGATATTTTTTCTGCCACCAGTGTGTAATTATATGTCTTTAATTTACTGACTGTTGGCCTAGATGAAACATTTGAGATAAAATTCGATTTTTTATCATTTATTTTCGTAGCGCACCCGAGGCTGTTTGGAAAATATCAAACCGAAACTATTTAAATCCAGCAGATTTGACCATTTCGTGAATTGATTTAGGAACTGTTAAGCTCAGGAACACTTCTGATATAACGTCAGCTAAGAAATATATTTTTTATCAGCAGAGAAATAATAGTTTTTTACCTTGTTTTGATGAAAATTCCTTCGTGGCGGCAGCCATTTTGAATGACGACGTCAGTCGACGTCGTTCAAAACTCCGCCTTCTGCTCTCTGATTGCTCAGGAACACTTCTGATATAACGTCAGCTAAGAAATATATTTTTTATCAGCAGAGAAATAATAGTTTTTTACCTTGTTTTGATGAAAATTCCTTCGTGGCGGCAGCCATTTTGAATGACGACGTCAGTCGACGTCGTTCAAAACTCCGCCTTCTGCTCTCTGATTGCTCAGGAACACTTCTGATATAACGTCAGCTAAGAAATATATTTTTTATCAGCAGAGAAATAATAGTTTTTTACCTTGTTTTGATGAAAATTCCTTCGTGGCGGCAGCCATTTTGAATGACGACGTCAGTCGACGTCGTTCAAAACTCCGCCCCTTCTGTTCTCTGATTGGTCCGAACAAAAATCTACCGGAGAAATGGTTGTGGATGGGAGAAGTCCCAGACTGTGCAGTGAAGGGAAATGAGAATTGAGCGGAGCTGTGCAGGAAGGCGAGGGCCAGGCTAGGATAATCTCTTCTTCTGCAAACTGAAGGTCTTCAGCTTCCTCAAGAAGTACAGTCTGCTCTGTCCCTTCTTGTAGACGCTTCACTGTTGCATCTCCAGACCAGTTTGTTGTCCAGGTGAACCCATGGTATTTGTACTTCTCCACCATCTCCACTTCTTCTCCCATGATGGAAATAGAGTTGGACCTGTCCCTGTTTCTCCTGATATCTACAATCATCTCCTTTGTTTTATTCACATTCAAGATGAGATGATTGTTTCCACACCATGCCACAAAGTGGTCCACCAGTTCCCTGTACTCAGCTTCTTGTCCATCTCTGATGCACCCAACCACTGCAGAGTCATCTGAATATTTCTGCAGTTGACAGAAGTACTCCATAATCCAATTTGAAGTGTTAGATCATTTTCAGTCCCCTTTTTGGCATCTGCTTTTGGTAGCAGGCCAAATTGACAAAATTTGTGCAGAATAATTTAGTATTTTAATTCCACAGCAGAAAAAGCTGTGTAGTCTCTGTAAGTATGTCTAGGAAAAACAATATCTGTATTGGTATCAGTTATTGGCCAAATAATTTTTAACATATCTGCATATCGGATATCAATGTATTTTATTTTTTTTTAAAGTAGGTAAAGATATTCTATATAACTCCAGTAAAGAAATTAAACATGTTATGGGCTGTGTTAAAGACTAGTTGTATATATTACCTGCAGAAGCAGTGGCTCTGACTGCGTTGAATAACTAAGCAATGTTATTTGTAGCACATAAGATGAGACCGTCTGCAACAGATGCACCGTAATTACTGAAAATACTCAGTTTGGTTGAGGCAATAAATGTCGCCAGAGTTGAGCAGTACCCATTACTCAGTGTTAATCAATGGCATAATCACCCGCTCTAATCTCACTCCCAACATTCAGACGTTCTATGGACGCTTTAATTGGCAACTGGTGAGTTTAGTTTGCTTATTGTCAGATACAGCTCAGCAGAGTACCGGTAAAAGAGCAAAAATGTTTGTGTCAAGCATGCTTTAATTTATTATTTATTTAAACCTGCTCTTATTGAGTACTGTGAACACTTGATGTGAGTTTTTGTATTTATTCATTTATAAAATGTACTGAACCGTTTCAGTGGCAGCAGAGCAAAAAGCATTTCTTTCAAACTATGGTGGAAGTTGAACATTATCAGAATTACAGGAGCATCGTGGAACCCCAAAACAATTTCTTCTTCTGCACGCTTAAAATATCCTCGTGTGCTTGAAATCTCCTTACCATTGTATTCAAATCAGCACCACCGCTACAAATAGCACACACACGTTTGGTTCACCAGAGCAGTTAGAATCCAAATGTCTCAGACTGTTTGGTAGATTAAAGCTCCACTGACATCATCTTTTAACTTTCCATAAAATGGCACAACATATATATATATATTAAGATTGACCTCTGATCGTTTTTGCTAAAACAATGTTAAATTAATTAAAATTCCTCTCAAAAACAGTTTAAAATTAGCGCCTTTTTTTTCACATGATAAATACGGGGTTTCCCGTCGCGCGATTATGACGTCACACACAGACTCACGTCAACTGCGCACCTTGTTTACAATGGACAAGATACAAACGCGATCCGTCCAATTTAGCCATTTAAAACTTTATATTTTAGCGGTTTGACTTCAGAGAAGCCAAAGTTATTTCCAGTAAACAGCAGGTTATAATTTTTTTTCAGCTCCTGCTGGTTTTTGGAGACTTTTCACTTCAGGAAGTGCAGCAGCTCTGTGAGGACTTACAGCAGCTGATAGTTGAGAGTCAGAAGGAATTCTACATGTAAATCGTTTCCACAGCACTGAAATGGTAATATATTAGTTAATGTTTCTAATAATTATTCAACATTATTAGTTATTAGTTTGTGTACAAAACAATTTGCACAGATCATGTTGCTTCAATTTGTCAGCTTTGTTATTTAATCCAGTCAACATGTTGAAAATATTTCATATTTATTTTTCTATTTAATTTGGACATCACTTGGTGTTATAGTGGTGTCTCATTAAAATGATGGAAATACATGACATTAGTTTGACCCATTGTCTTAATATACAGTATACTGCATATAATATATACTGTGTGTGTCTGTGTGTTTTATCATCAATTCACAGAAATATCTTCACCTGAAGAGTGGACCCAGGTGGAGGAGAACAAACCTTGATATTGTTAAACAGATGGAGACATCTTCAGGATCTGTAGAACATCAGGACTGATGCTGCAGAAAGCTACGTTTGTGCATCAAGACATCAAAATATGCAGAAATACTACAACTGGCCAGAGCATTGAGATGAAAATGAATCAATGAAAATATGAATTTAATATTTTTTCTGACAGTTCAAATGAACATATTGTTTGAAAAAAAAGGATAACAATGAACCAAGTGTTTCTGTAGTTATGTGTAAATAAAGTTACAGTAGTACACTATATTATCTGTTAGTGTTGAGTTATTCTTTGTGAGAATATTTGTGTATCTGTTTTAATTTCATTCGTTCATCTACAACTCACAGCTCGTACTTTAGTAAAAACAAAATTGGTGAATGTTAAAAAAAACATTTTATTAAAATAAAACCATCCCATATTATCAAATATATGAAAACCTCTGGGGAAACATTAATATGAACAGATTATCAAAAAAATTGAGTTTAAAAAATAT
The DNA here is from genome assembly GCA_038048925.1 of Garcialebias charrua. Classification (NCBI taxonomy): domain Eukaryota; kingdom Metazoa; phylum Chordata; class Actinopteri; order Cyprinodontiformes; family Rivulidae; genus Garcialebias; species Garcialebias charrua. The sequence continues at coordinate 15,846 of JBBPBX010028867.1, read as the reverse complement.
CAGCAAGTGGTGTTTGACTTCATCAGCTCTGTAAAAATGACACTTTACAGCTGTAAATCTGCAAAATCAGAATTTTACTAGAAATTCATTAAGAACTAGTTTCTCCTCATCCTGCTGCTTGTACACTTCTTCAGACTCCACCACCTTCCTCGTCCACGCTCCTGGATGTCCAGGTGTTGTAGGTCTTGACGCAGAGGACATCTGGGTCCATTATGGGCTGAATGCTGCATCCACTTTGTCACTTCCCTCATCAGAACCACAGAAAATCAACAGATTTACATCAAAGAATATTGTTGAGTACTATTCTTTTTGTTGATGCAATCTTACCTGCTGTGATGTGAAAGTCTGGGTTGTACTAGTGGTTCAACAGGAAGAGCCTCAGGTGATGGACTGGAGACCTGGAAACCTGAAAACACAAACAAAATAAAATAAAAAAATAAAATATTTAACAGATATTTTAAAAGGGACTAATTTTTTAAACTATAAATTAATGTTGAATAATTATTAGAAACATTAACTAATATATTACCATTTCAGTGCTGTGGAAACTATTTAGATGTTGTAGAATTCCTTCTGCAGCATCAGTCCTGATGTTCTACAGATCATGAAGATGTCTCCATCTGTTTAACAATATCAAGGTTTGTTCTCCTCCACCTGGGTCCACTCTTCAGGTGAAGATATTTCTGTGAATTGATGATAAAACACACAGACACACACAGTATATATTATATGCAGTATACTGTATATTAAGACAATGGGTCAAACTAATGTCATGTATTTCCATCATTTTAATGAGACACCACTATAACACCAAGTGATGTCCAAATTAAATAGAAAAATAAATATGAAATATTTTCAACATGTTGACTGGATTAAATAACAAAGCTGACAAATTGAAGCAACATGATCTGTGCAAATTGTTTTGTACACAAACTAATAACTAATAATGTTGAATAATTATTAGAAACATTAACTAATATATTGTAACAATATAGGGGCTGTAAGGTATTTAAACACTTACAGGGCCACCATTATTGTAATGATATAGGAGTTCTTGGTCAGTTTACTGACTCACCTATATTTTAGATGTGCAGGTCTGAGCAGAGTTTATCTGCACAAACTTACCACCAATTCGCGAGTTCACCCTTTTTCAGATATTAAATTGCTTTAACTGTGACTAGGAAAAATGTAATTTCACGAGAGACTTCAACTTATGTTGGTCCATCAAAAATTAGACCTTTTATTGAAATAATCATACAATTACATTAAACATTTGTATCAATATTAACTCTGATTTACTAACTACGTTGACAAGAATTCAAATTAAAACCGACAGTTAGAACTTAAACTGTTGGCACATTACTTAGTTTCACTGTGTTAAGAAAAGGAAGAAATAGACTGAAAGATAAAAGAAATGAAAGCTAAGTCAACCGAAGTTGATTATTTTGAAATGTACAGGGTGGCGCCTTCCCCGAACAGGTCCGGCTGTACTTCCGAGCGTTCAGCATACAAACAACGCCTCTTTACCTGGTGACGATAGTCCCCTGAAGATAAGGGCTGAGAAGTTTGTGGACACTACCGGACTGTGTGGTCCAGCTCACGTCCAGTCGACTCCATGCGTGTACGGCTGATGAAGACAACGGGAGCACGCTTTCACCGGCAGGAACAGGTCCCAATCGCACTGACTTATTTTCAAAATAAAACTTCAGAAAACAAATTCTTTCAGAAATGAGTGTTTGGGACACGGCAAGGCTTTGCCGTGACTCCAGCTGAGACGTGGGTCTTATGCCTCTTTTCCACGGCTCGGCTCGGGTTGGATCGGCTCAGGTCGGCTCAGTTCGGGTCGGGTCACATCTATGTTCTGTTTCCACAGCTTTTTTGTACCCCTTCTGTGGGCGGGTTCCAGAATCCTACTCGTCTTACCACATGGTGGCAGTAATGTTCCCTCAAGCTATTTACTACAGTACTAGCCACCACTAGAAGAAGAACACAATAAAGGCTTTGGCTGTGTCTCAATTCAGGGGTTGCATCCTCATGAGGACCCAGCCTAGCTGGGCCGAGTAGGCCACGCACTCACAAGGCCGGGTGGGCTTGACGAAACTGCTGAAATGGGACGGTCTAGCCTTCAGGTTTGCCGGCCTTGAAGTGGGTGGGGCGTTCTCTTGAAATTGGTGGGAAGTTCTTGTGTACGCGCTTGGTGTGTGTGTGTGGAAAGAGAAGGGACGCCGCTAAAATATATTACTAAGCTGAATAATGTACAGTACATACTGTATAGTGTTCTGAGTTTACTGTTTGTTAAGAACGAGGGGCGATCTGTTAAAACTCAGAGTGGACCTATTAAAAGCAACTTGTCCAGTAGCTCAACTTGTTAAGCATCCCACGATTGGCGCAGAGATACTTTTCTCGAAGCTGGTTCGAATCTCACTCGGTATGGTTAAAACTTATTTTACGTTTGTCTTTTATTGGATAAAAAAATGAGGACTGAGATTAAAAAGAAGGAGTTTGTGAAACTCCTTCTTTTTTTTATCCAATAAAAGACAAACGTAAAATAAGTTTTAACCGTACCGAGTGAGATTCGAACCAGCTTCGAGAAAAGTATCTCTGCGCCAATCATGGGATGTTTAACCAGTTGAGCTACTAGACAGCTTGCCTTTCATAGGTCCACTCTGAGTTTTAACAGATCGCCCCATGGAAAATCCTTGCTATGCACGTGTAAAATAAGCTGATTTGTAATCAGTTCTTCAAAACAGTAAACTCAGAAACACTAATATATATTCAGCTAACACGTTTTTTTTAGTCGTTTCTGTAGTTAAATTTTAATGAGATATATTTGCGCTGAGGTTGTTTGAGATGACTAAATAAAGGTTGAATGAATATTCGCGCTGAGGTTGTTGTCAGAACGAGCTGATGACTCAACAACACGCATCAGCCCCGACCCTGCACGCAGAAAGTCCCACCCCCCCGCGAAATCTCTGCTGGCGCTATGAATTCTGGGATAGCCTCCGTCTTGAAGGTTCCACGAATGCATCCTTCGATTTCGGCAGGAAGTAGGCCGCATTCCTCGGCCGCATGAGGAGGAGTCTTCGAATTGGGACAGTCCTCCGCGCGGGGCAATGACGTATGCGGCCGACAAATGCGCACTCATGAGGATGCAGCCCCTGAATTGAGACACAACCTTTGACAGAATGTTGTGAAAGAGATGTCATGCTATAATGAGTACCTCATGAGCTGTAATCTTTAAACCCAATTCATAATCCTACCTTGTTGCCTTCTTTAAACCCATGTATTTTCCAATTTAGTATTTTTACAATAAAGATGTATTAAAGCATATTTTATTATTTAGTTATGCACAAGGTGCTTGATAAAGTTGCAAAACCATATTTATCTGAGCTGCTTCAACCTTCCTGCCCTCCCCGTTCTCAGATCAGCTGAGCAGTTGCTGCTGACAGTCCTCAAAACTTTTTAAATCTTATTTAAAAACACACATTTATTCCTTGGCTTTTAACACGTGATCTTATCTTTTATGGCATGTTAACACACCTGCAGTAAGACTGGTATATGTATTTATTTTTGTATGCTTTTTATAGTTTTTAATTAACTTGTCTTTTATGTTATTGTACAGCACTTTGGTTGACCCTGTGGTTTTTAAAATGTGCTTTATAAATAAAGTTGATTTAAAACATCACACTGTGATCTTTGAAACTGCCAGTGTCTCCCTGGTAAAGTTGCTGCTGGGTGGTAGATGGTAGATGGATGGTCTGTGAATTCTTTAACTTTAAACTGTCCAAAGGACTTTGGCCACTTTTAATTTTTGACTTTTTTTGTATGACTTCATCCTAGAACCAAATAATTTATAACGTAATAACAGTTGAGCAGATTCTAATAATCTTTATCTTATGATTCTTTAAAGGTCAAATGCAAATGGAAAGTTCTCTTAACTTCCAGTATGGATTTAAACACAATACACACTTCACATTATAAAATAAGTTTAGGAAATTGAATGTTCGAGGACACCACTTAAGAAAATATAACGTTTAATAGGAAAAGTTTGAAGTGACAAACAGAAGTAACAAATTTCCATCTGGTGTCTCACGTCTTCCTCCAGAAGATGACACAGGTTGTTGAATTCTGGTGATTTTCTTCTGTTGACTGTAAAAGAAAAATGTGATTAATTTAGTCCAGAAACTGTTTTTTTTTTAAACAACACAGTGTGATCACAACATGTTCATATACTAAATGTATCCTGTTGGAGTTATTTGAAATAAAATTCAATGTGTTATAGACATAAATGTGTCAAGCTACCTCCATTAATTTTCTCCCTTGTACTTTGTATCACATATTATCAATTCTATCAAAAACCACATAGCTGATATTTTTCAAAAAAATATAGTGTGATCACAACATGTTCATATACTAAATGTATCCTGTTGGAGTTATTTGAAATAAAATTCAATGTGTTATAGACATAAATGTGTCAAGCTACCTCCATTAATTTTCTCCCTTGTACTTTGTATCACATATTATCAATTCTATCAAAAACCACATAGCTGATATTTTTCAAAAAAATATAGTGTGATCACAACATGTTCATATACTAAATGTATCCTGTTGGAGTTATTTGAAATAAAATTCAATGTGTTATAGACATAAATGTGTCAAGCTACCTCCATTAATTTTCTCCCTTGTACTTTGTATCACATATTATCAATTCTATCAAAAACCACATAGCTGATATTTTTCAAAAAAATATAGTGTGATCACAACATGTTCATATACTAAATGTATCCTGTTGGAGTTATTTGAAATAAAATTCGAATTTTTATAATTTATTTTCGTTGTGCAAGCACAGGTTTGGAAAAAGTCAAAGCGAAACTACTTTAAATGCAGCATATTTGACCACTACGTGACAATATTAAAGCGTGGTTGAGCTCAGGAACCCTCGTACTATAAAGTCAGCTATGAAATATATTTTATATCTGTTCATTGAGCTACATTTAAAGACACAAAGCCGCCCGCGCGCCGCGTGTTGCTCGTGGCGAACCTACTTTTTAAAATCCTGCAGTTTTGAGCAATACGTGATTTTATTAAGGACACGTTCAGCTGAAGACCCATCTTTGCTATAAATTTAAAAAATAATAATTGTTTTTACCGTGTTATTCATGTAAAGTCCTGCCGTGATCACTTCCCTCGCTTCCGTGAAAACAGCTCGAGTCTCCTCCTCCCTCCTTCCGGAGCGGGTGAGCTCGCCTCGGCACCCCTCTGAAACCAGCCCAAAAATCTCAGGAAATCTCGCGCGGCTCAGCACGGAATATCCGGTGGGAAAGGATGAAAGGGGGTCTCTGCGACGCACATATGAGGTAACATCCGACCCGAGCCGACCGGTGGAAAAGGGGCATTATTGACACAATGACCGGGACGTTTCCAGCTTTTTCCAGAGGAGGAACCAGTTGGCAGCAAGTTCTCTCCTAACACTCTTGAAAATGCAGGAAATGGATCTTCATATGGGAGGCGGGGTCTCCCCCACCTCTTCAATAACTACTGGCTGGTTTAACAAAATAAAAGATGGAAGTTTGCTTCCATAGGCAGAAATGTCTCTGACGGACAACAGGAAAACTGTTTACAGAATCGGCCAGATGGCCGCTTGTGAACACAGAGAATATTATGGCTAACTTCACAGACAAAACAGAGAAGGAAGTTGCAAGTTAAAAGTTTACCCTGAACTGTACCATAATATTAAAACCTGCTTGTCTGCAGAAATAAACCAGCAGAAGGGTCAAACTCATGCAAGTAACAGATCATCATTAAATGACAAAATATACTGTAGATCAATTCTGAATTAACACACATTAAAGAGAAAGTTCAATCTGATTAATTGGTGTCCATTAATTCAAAATAATTGTAACCAAAAATAGTGTCACTTGTTTCCTTGAGGGCTTCAAGAAAGTGTAACACTTAGAGTTTCAGAGAGATGTGGAGAGGTGTACTTAAAGGTCAAGCCTAAAATATCAGAGATGAGGTATTCCACTACAATATTACCATTTCAGTGCTGTGGAAACGATTTACATGTAGAATTCCTTCTGACTCTCAACTATCAGCTGCTGTAAGTCCTCACAGAGCTGCTGCACTTCCTGAAGTGAAAAGTCTCCAAAAACCAGCAGGAGCTGAAAAAAAATTATAACCTGCTGTTTACTGGAAATAACTTTGGCTTCTCTGAAGTCAAACCGCTAAAATATAAAGTTTTAAATGGCTAAATTGGACGGATCGCGTTTGTATCTTGTCCATTGTAAACAAGGTGCGCAGTTGACGTGAGTCTGTGTGTGACGTCATAATCGCGCGACGGGAAACCCCGTATTTATCATGTGAAAAAAAAGGCGCTAATTTTAAACTGTTTTTGAGAGGAATTTTAATTAATTTAACATTGTTTTAGCAAAAACGATCAGAGGTCAATCTTAATATATATATATATATATATATATATATATATATATATATATATATATATATATATATATATATATATATATATATATATATGTTGTGCCATTTTATGGAAAGTTAAAAGATGATGTCAGTGGAGCTTTAAGCCCTAATGCATTTATGTCTTTCTTTTTTTAAACTGAAACAATGGGGAAAAGGCTAGAATTTGTACTAGTCTATTCAAAAAGTTTGTTGTGGTTGACACATTTTCTGTAAGGAGAGAAGATGGAGAATAAAAAACGTAATTTGGTTGTTCAGACTGTCATCAGCCATGACCATGAACTCTGTAACTGTGTGCTGAACCACAACATCCAAAATCATTTTCTAAATCTAATTACATAAAACTTTATATTTATTTTAATTATGAAGCTGTGTGGTTCAAAGTGCTTTACAAGAGACAAAACATAAAATAAAATAAAACGATGATCATTTAAAAAAAAAAGCAATTACAGTAGTAGGAACAAAGAGTTGGTCGTGGTGGAGCAGTGGTTAGAAAAGGTTGCTGGTTAAAATCCTTTGACTGTTGCATCTAAATGTGGTGCCTCACTCTGTGCCCTTGAGCAAGGGCTTTAACCCCCACATCTGCTCCCCCGGGCGCCCTGGATGGCATCTCTTTGCTCCACACAGAGGGCTGTGGTAGCATCAGGAAGGGCATCCAGCATAAAAACAATTGCCAAATATTTGTGTGAGTTTGCGTGTTGTAGTGACCTATGAAGACTGGAGCAGCTGAATGAATGAATAAATAAATAAATAAATAAAATAGAAATAAAAAGTCTAAACAAGTCTGTAACATGAAGGGACTGAAAAAAATTAAGGAAACAAAATGTTGTAAATGGGGAAACACATAAGACAGACGGTTATTAAAATTACAATACAGTATACAAATAATAATTAAAAAAACATGACATTTAAACACCAAGAAAAGAGAGTAAGAGAAATATAAGGTTTGTTCCACTTTGGAGTAAGCTGTTGGGGGAAGAATCAGTTTTGTGTTGTGTGTTTCCTTGACTGATGAATCCTTCTGCATGGAAGGTGAAACGTTTCAGCACAAAAAAAGAAACTGTCCAGATGACCTGTCTGAAAATTGTTGGATTGTATACCTGGATTATTGAGCATGGACTGTGTTGTAAGTAAATGGAAGTTTAAACGTGTCAGTCCCAGTGGAAACAAAGTGGTGGGTCCTCCTTGAGTTTGGCTTTTCATCCATCCATCCATTATCTTTACCCGCTTCTTCCATTTCAGGTTGTGGGGGTCACTGGTGCCCATGTCCAGCTATCACTGTGTGAGAGGCGGGGTACACCTTGGACAGGTCTCTCCAGTCCATCACAGGGACACAGAAGCCGTTTACGCATTTGCCGGCCCTCCCCGGCTCTCCCTGGCTCCTCCCTGCTTCTAACCCGGGTTCTGCATGTTCGCATTTTCCTTTTTTTCCCCGACTCCGCCCTCGTCATGGAACCATCTCCTCCGTGGTTCCAATCGGGCTCAGTTCTCCGGGCCCAGTTTCACGTCATTACTGCTCACATTTGATTCGTTGTTTGCAGCAGGGGCTGGACTGCTTCGTGTAGGGGCGAGACCAGAGGGCGTGACTAGCTGCGTGTTGAGTCATCAACTGCGATTTCGCCAGCGCACCTAAAAACACTCTATTTTCATCTAAAAACTACTTTTGAGTGCATAAAAATGATCGGAAACGTGTGTTTATATGCTTAACTTGCTAACTGTAGTGAAAAAACACATGAAAACTCAGTATTTATTTCGTTTTTTCCAAAAATTCGCAACCCGGAAGTCCGCTCGTAAATTTCGCCAGCGCACCTAAAAACACTCTATTTTCATCTAAAAACTACTTTTGAGTGCATAAAAATGATCGGAAACGTGTGTTTATATGCTTAACTTGCTAACTGTAGTGAAAAAACACATGAAAACTCAGTATTTATTTCGTTTTTTCCAAAAATTCGCAACCCGGAAGTCCGCTCGTAAATTTCGCCAGCGCACCTAAAAACACTCTATTTTCATCTAAAAACTACTTTTGAGTGCATAAAAATGATCGGAAACGTGTGTTTATATGCTTAACTTGCTAACTGTAGTGAAAAAACACATGAAAACTCAGTATTTATTTCGTTTTTTCCAAAAATTCGCAACCCGGAAGTCCGCTCGTAAATTTCGCCAGCGCACCTAAAAACACTCTATTTTCATCTAAAAACTACTTTTGAGTGCATAAAAATGATCGGAAACGTGTGTTTATATGCTTAACTTGCTAACTGTAGTGAAAAAACACATGAAAACTCAGTATTTATTTCGTTTTTTCCAAAAATTCGCATTCTGAGCTTTTCGGTAAGAACTGCCCACCCACGTCAAGTGAATACCCCACCCACGTCAAGTGAACACCCCACCCACTTCAAGGCTTGCTCTCCGGACAGTGCGCAATCAACGAGGGCGGGCCAGAGCTGGCTCTGGGCCAACCAGAGACGAGCGGGACCGGGGAGGGCCGGCAAATGCGTAAACGGCTAGAGACAAACAACCATTCGCTCTCTCACTCACACCTAGGGACAATTTAGTTACAAATCAGTCTAACATGCATGTTTTGGTCTGTGGGAGGAAACTGGAGTACCCGGAGAAAACCCAGAGAGAACATGCAAACTCAACCCAGAAAGCTCCCGGGCTGGGATTTGAACCGGCGACCTTCTCGCTGAGAGGCAACAGCTCTACCAACTGCTCCATCGTGTTGCCCGACTTTGTTTTTTCTCAAATCTGAATTAACTTTTGAAGATGATCCGTCTGTCGCCTCATCTGTTTGTGGTTGTATTGCTGTGCCCGATCCGTTCAGATTCTGTGTATTCTTTTTTTAAACATGCCTCCACATTCAAGATGCAGACGCTCACACCAGTGATCTGCCTGCAGTGCTAATTTAAAGGGTTTTAATCAGCTGATGACAAGTTGTTTTGTAATGGTTTACTAGCACGAGGACAGGATTCAGTGACTGTAGAGCTGGAAACAATGAGACCTGGAGCAAGGTTGTTGTTTACCTCCATAAAACTGTTTTTCTGACCCTCGCTGACCCCCTGTCGGCTCTAAACGAGGCTCTACTTGCTCCTAGTCATGGAGGCGTGTGAAGAAAAGCAGTGTCATTTACGACATCCAGTGACGGCTCAGTAAAGTGACGCCATGCCCCTGAGCTGAGGTCAAACCGAGCGGATGACGAGGAGGGAAAAGGACATTTTGCATGATGCATTGTAACAAACATGTCTTTATCATCCATGCACTTCCTCTGTGTCTACTCGTATATTAAAGCTTTACACTCTGTTCTGCTATCAGACATGACTACAAATAGAAAAGGAAACAAAACAAATTTGAATGGTGGTTTAATAAAGAAAAATAACAAATCCCTGGAATATTGAAGCCTTTAATGGTGAATAATTTGCACAAAAAAAGTTGAATTAAAAGTATCACAAACACTGTTTGATGATGCATACAAAGAGATTGTAAAAATAAAACTCAAAGCTGTTTTACTGTTCACTTACTGAATAGCATTGAATACCCCGCAGAAAGGTGTAGTGATGCAACAATAAAATTCAACATTTATGAAGCATGTGTTTGAAAAATTACACATCAAGTTGAAATTAAAGTAATTATTCAGGGACGTCTTAAACAAACCTTAGTTAAGAGTCTCATATCGCAAGACAAGTATATTAAAACAAATGTTTATGATAGTAACTGTAATTAGTTCTGTTAATGGTCTGACTATAATTGAACATTTAATACAATCAGTGCAAACACAGAATAACCATTAAGCAGCTTGGGCTCTTCTTTTCATCAGTTTGGAAGCAAACAGTCTCCAGTGGCACTGAGGGGGGTGGGGTGGGGGGTGAAGGATGCTGCTCAGTCAGCAGTGCCAGCTACAGTGGGAGGTATATGTTGAGTCTCAGAGGCAGACAGTTGCACACACAGTCGAGGAGAAGAAGGATGGACTGCAACAGGGTGAATAATGACCCCTGAGTGAGTGTATAGCAAAGTCTCGTGAGGTTTGTGCATTATCGTTGAGGATTCTGTGGTGGTGGGGGGGCTGCATCTCCAAGGAGGGAGCAGAAAGCTGCACACACCACGCTGCTCACTGTGATCCTGCATTTGTGCACTAGTGCATTTCTAAGGGAGCATCCAGAGACAGACTGATGGGATGGGTCATAATTCAGCAGTAATTCATCACCCTGGCAGGGTTTGATTAATTATTCACGATGCTGTTACTATACTAGGTAGTGCATTTAGTGGACGTTTGTGGTGTAAATAGTTTTGACTCTGTCTGTGCTCCTTCTTGCTGATGATTAGAAAGATGGTGTTTGCCTGTTAATTGCTGAGCTTTAAAGGATGAGGTCTATCAAATAAATAAAATGCAAATGATCAGTTCTAAGACTCTGATAGCCCAAATTAATATGTCTCATCTCAGACTATTAAATCACACTCTGTTGGTTCGAGACAGGATCAGGCATTCACTGAGGCTACGTCGAGTTTGTGAAAATACATCACGGGAATTTATCAAGAATGAAGCAGTCAACTTAATGTATTTCATCAGATATTAAGAAAGTGGTCGTTCTAATTGATATAATATTGTTGATTCCTCGGTCAAGAATCATGGGGCTGCGGTAGCCCGCTGATCAGTGCTGTGATCTTGTAATCTTGAGGCTGCAGGTTTGAACCCAGGTTGTGTCAGGCGGGGTATCCAATATAAAACAATCACCAAATCTTTCATGCTAGTTCACTTGCTGTGGCAACCCCTGCAGTAGGGATCAGGCTAAAGAAAATCAACAACAACTGTATTAAGTAATCATGATTAGTTGAAGGGCAGCATGGTGGTGCAGTTGGTAGAGCTGCTGCCTCTCAGCGAGCAGGTTGCCCCGGTTCAAGTCTTGGTCCGGGGGCCCTTCTGGAGTTTGCATGTTCAGAATTGGCTTTATTGTCATTGCACCGGAGCACAACAAAATTACATTTCAGTACAACCCGTCCTAGTAAAACATGCAACAGACATGGGAAGACGGGAGTGTCTGAGGCCGCGGCCTCATGGGAGGCACTACCATTTTTGCTATTTAGGAAACGAGAAACGCAGGAGGAACGGGAGGTATAAAAATTAATATCTCACACTGTGTCCTAGACGGGACACAGTGTGAAAGTTGCAAAAAAAAATAACCTAGAGCTTCTTGTTCATATAACATCCAGGAGAGTTTGAGATAGTTTGCCAATTCTATAGATGTTCTCTCCGTGCATGTGTGAGTTTCTCTCCAGGTACTCCGGGTTCCTCCCACAGACCAAAAACAATCATGTTGGGCTGAATGGTAACTCTAAATTGGCTCTAGGTGTGAGTGAGAGAGTGAATGGTTGTTTGTCTCATTTGTCTCTGTGTCCCTATGATGGACTTGCAACCTGTCCAGGGTGTCCCCCGCCTCTCGCACAGTGATTGCTGGACATGGGCACCAGTGACCCCCATTTCCGAAATAGAAGAAGCTTGTAAAGATAATGGATGGACAGACAAATGGATGGATTACCGTATTCGTTGGTCTATAACACACAGTTTTTTTGCTCATTTGAATGTCCTGCATATTATACACCGAAGCGTGTTATTTATGGATTTTTTCCCATATTTTTAGACCCATTTTTGGCTCTGATTTGCCGTTTTTCATTTTGGGCAAAAAATGGTGCAGTACCACTTTTGTCCGCTAGGGAGACACTTCCAGACCGTTTCTAGCTCATGTGTCCGAAAAAAGCCTCCTCTGGTCGGACTGACTCTGTCGCTGCCCGCCCCCTGCTCTGGATGTAGCTGCATTTAGCTGTGAGGTTCGCTGTTTTTGTTAGCAAGATACCGTAACTCATAAACCACACCGCAGATTTTTAAATCCAGCTGATTTGAACATTTCGTGAATTGGTTAAGCTCAGGAACCCTTGTGCTATAAAGTCAGCTAAGAAATATATTTTTTCTCGCAAAGGAATATTTGTTTTTACCGTGTTTTCTTGTGAAGTCCTTCGTACTTGCTCGCTTCTGTGGCCGCCATTTTAAGCAGGGCAAATGAGGCGCTGACGCGTCGTTTAGCGGTGACTCATAATAGATGCGTGGTAAACACCGAAGCGTGTTATTTACGGATATTTCAAATATATTGGCAATAATTGGACAAAGCGTGTTATACACAGGAGCGTGTTAAACTCCGACGAATACGGTAGTTGAAGATTTGAAGAGTATAAGAAGGGAAAACTTTGTTTTAGCTAAATAAATTTAAAGATAATTTGATCATGTGAATATCCATAAACAAATCATTGTAAATTTATAAAGTTGGAAACTTTATAAATTGTGTCGTATCAAAACTTCTTTTTTTTTAATCGACGTGCAGTTTTACATGTTTCAGACGTGTTATTGTCATGAACCTCCCTCACAGAAAAATAATGGATATGGGGAGCCTTGGCGCACTGTGTTAGTAGCCGCTTCAAGTGTGCAGTAGACTCTAATATACCGACAGAGAACAAGATCAAATTGGTCTCTTTCATGATTTCTCTAAGTTGATTAGCAGCGTTAAGTTAAATCACAGCAAGGAAGTAAGAATCACGAGCTCTGGTAGGAGAGCTAATCAGCTGCTAATTTCTATCCTTGGCTCATTGGGTATTTTTTTCTGTTACATTTATCTAATTTGGATTTGAAATGTGGGAGCTCGTGAAAACCTGGATGGCGGCGGCGCTGAGTCTTCTGCCCAGTGACGATGTGCCTCTTTATTAGCAGTAAATCACTGCATTAGCGTCTGAGCAGAAAACCCCACTGGGCCACAGTCTAGGCAGGACCTTGGCACATGGCAGCGCAGCAGCCAGCCATGCCATCAGGCTCGCAGGCAAATCTGGGCTGAACACAACTGATATCGTTGCCACAACTGTGGAATACTCATGAACAGAGAGCCCAGCAACAAACGCTGTCAGCAGCGTTGCGTGGTGCTGCTGATGCAGAACACCAACAAGCTTCAACAGCGGTGTAACCAACGAGTCATTACCCTCATTAATCAATTTTCTTTTCTGCTGCGACTCCTCCTGCACAACTATTACATTATGTCAAACCATTAAAATGCTAATGTTTCATTCATTATCCTGCATATTTAAAAAAAACTTGACGCATTCTTAGAAGTAGTATTTCATGTAAAGGCGATAAGTGGCATGGGGAAACAGTTAAATGCCACGTAAGAACTTATTGTAGATTTAATTTTTCTTTTTCTGAGACATTAGATAAACTTCGTATCTTCTGTGTTTGTTCGACTTAAGAGGTGGTTGTTTAGGTCTTAGCGGCGAGCTGCATGATTTCTTTTAATGCTGAGTAATCATAGTTCAGATTTTTTTTTCCCCCAGTGTTTTGAGAAGAGCTTAGCAGCGAAATAACGAGGATTCATCTAGATTTTTATTTATTTTTCACCTGATAGTGATGCGTTTTGTCATCATTTAGGTTCTTACCTATAAAAATTGATGATAGCAAAAAGCTGATTTACCTTTACGTTTTCTTATTACCCTAGAAGAGCAGCATTGCATAGCATGACACTTAAATTAACTTCTGTGTTACAACTTTTTGTTTCTTTATGGGAAATTATTTCATTTGTAGGAAAAAAAAAGATTAATTAATCTCATGATTTTATCTGCAGTTTAAAAGTTATTGCATTTAACAAAGTGAAATTATCCATTTCTATAAAACATGACCTGCATTAAGATTTTATATGGGTATATCAAAGTCACTGTATTTAAAATAATAATTTATGTTGACACTTGTATTGTTTTTATTCTTCCTTCACACAATCATTGTTTGATCATAACGTTGTAGAAATACAGTAAAATTGGTAAACTGAAATTAAATCACTTACGGTAAGCTGTTCTAATAATACAAGTAGAACAGCGTTGTAGCTGAAAATGTTTTGTTCTTTGATCAGATGTTTGGGTTATGGCGATAAGATAATGGATTAAAACTAAGCGATTTACTTTTGTTTCTAGCAAAACATTTTCTTTGAATAATGATTAAAGCATAAATTCACAACTTTTTGAGACAAAGCACAAATTAGTGAAATTGTTGTTATTGTTTTCACAGTCAGATGTTCATTTCTACTTTGTATTAATGGATTATTAGAGTCTACAGTCATTATTTTGTACAGAAGTCAAAAGTTGACCAAAATGAACTAAACATGGCGACTGCAAACTTGACAGACATTAAACAGTTAAAAACCTCAAACCCTTACAGATTCAAATCCAATCTCCTTTCCCACATTCATTGTCTGCACAGCTGAAATAAAGGCAGCGTTATTATTAATCATAGAGAAACATCCTTTCAGAAGACTTGAACATTGTTTTTAATCTTCTGATCTGACAGCTGAATTGATTTCAGCGTGGGTTTCACTGTTTAGTGCTATTTTTAATCATAACACTTACCATAATTGCTTTAAAACAAGATTGGGGTCACTCCTGAACGGCAGAAGCAGTTCAAGCAAGAATTGATCCGGCGTACCTGTTTTCATGTCTAAATGTACGCGGGATAAACCGCTTGATTGGAACGAATGAAAGTGTGTTACAGCGCTCGCCCAGTGATTTATGGAGGCCACACAAGGAAGTAAAAGCCTGACAAAACCTTTGTCAGTTCGCTGTACCTTCTGCCTGTCTTGCTGGGAGCCACACTCACTGATGATAAATAGACAGTCCGTTCCTAATCACTGCCATTGGACTACCATTACAGAACCGGCTACTCATTTCTGTTGGCAAGACAGCTCAGCTCAGCTGCTCTGCCAGAGGCGGCGGTGCTTTGTCTCAAGACAGCTCAGCTCAGCTGCTCTGCCAGAGGCGGCGGTGCTTTGTCTCAAGAAGTGTCACCGGCCTGCTGACTTCACAGCACCGTCATCGTAAAAAATAATTAAAAAAAGGCTGCTGCTTTTACCAAAATTACAGATTTGTGTAAAACACAAGAGTAGGAATGAAGCAGGGCTTAATTTCAGCCGGATCCTACAGGATCTGGGAAGTCTCTTATTTTGACAGGGTGCATTCCTGTAACTGTTTGATAGGATCCAGTAACTCTCAGGCTTACAAATAATAAAGTTATGGACAAATATGACTGACTTGAATGAATAAAACTTATATTGGATATGTAAACTCAAAATAATTACATAAACACTAATTTTAAAGACAACAGCTACTTATGACTTCTTAATGTCACTTATGATCTGCCTCTTCATGTAGCGTTTCTGCCTGTAGCCTTAAAAAAATCTCTGCCCCTAAAAGAGTGGGGGTGAGTGCCGTATCCAGTATCCAGGCAGTCGTACGCTGGCAGCCGCCATGAGCCGCCAGAGGAGCAGGTTTCACATTTTCACACGTGGAGTTGGACAGTGA
>JBBPBX010028866.1:5108-29147 GCA_038048925.1 Garcialebias charrua | reverse complement strand
GAGAGAAAAATCTAGGGTTCATTCATAGACTGACAAACTCATTTATTTTAATATTATTCATTATCCAACAGTCAGGTCATCTGGACCATTTCTTTTTTTGCTGAGACGTTTCGTCCTTCATCCAAATAACTTCTTCCTTCTGAGGAACCACCAAACACACTGATTCCCACAAACAGCATACTCCATAGTGGGAAAAAATAAAAACCTGTTTGCTGCTGCTAAAATGGCCTGCGGGCCCTCCCTCTCCCCCGTCAGCTCATCTGAGACAGTCATGCCAAAGTGGTTCAAAACACCAAAGTTCATCTTTGAACTTGTGTGTATGTCTGGTATTAAAACCACATACAGTATGTTCTGGTGTATAGGTCGCATTGTCCAATTATCACCAATAGATTGGAAAAATCCCTAGATAGGTCGCACTGGTGTATAGGTCGCACCTACGTTTAGCTCTGCTGCAAATGTCTGCCACAGGAGTGCACAGCAAGGCTTTTAAGAAGATTAACACTTAAAAACAATTATTTGTTTGATAAAAATTATAGCAAATATATGTCTGAGCTGAACTTTTCCTTAATAAATGAACGTAATTGTGAAATGAGCTGGATTTAAAAATTTGTTTCACCGAAAGTGATAACAAGCCATATATAGGTCGCACCTGAGTATAGGTCGCAGGCCTTGAAAAAACCATAAAAAGGTGCGACCTATACACCGGAAAATATGGTATGTTAGAGGTGGGTAATAACAGTGAGGAAAGGCATAAAGGTTGATGTAAAATCCACATTTTATATCAAAAGAATAGTAAAGTTGGCTGCAGACTAGTATGTCATTGACTTTCAAAATATGAAACTTTCCCTTAAACATTATTCTCTTAAATCTGTTTTCTTTTTTATCTTGTTGAGATTTTAGCTACTGTTCTGCTACTTTTCTGCTACTTTTAACTAGCATTTTGATACTTTTAGTACCTCCGTTCAATGAAAAAGACGTAGATAAGTATTTTATCATGTTTGAAAGAGCCGCAAGTACTTTGAAGTGGCCAGAAACTGTTTGGCCCATTTTGTTACAGAGTGTGTTAAACGGAAAAGCACAGGATGCCTATGCATCTCTTTCTGCAATTGATATGGGGCAGTGGGCAGCTATTGAAAGCGCCCGGGGGGCAATTTGGGGGTGAGGTGTGCCGCCCATAGACACCACAAGGTATGCCGTGACTGGGGTTCGAACCTGGGTCCTTCGGGTCCCAAGTCGGTTCCCCTGCCTCTACACCATCTTGGCCCCCTTTATCTGAGCTCTTAAGAAGCCTTTCATTCATACTGTCTACTCCACAAAGTTTATTATTATATTCCTAGATATGGAAGTGGTTATGTCTCATCCTTGATACCTCCCCTTACCAGTGTGTTACAAGCAGCCTTTCCATTTCGTCCTTTAGTATACACTTAAATTAGCCTGGCCCTCGCCTTCCTACGCAGCTCCGCTCAATTCTCATTTCCCTTCACTGCTCCTAGTACGAAGCAAAGTGAAGGACAAGGGTCTGGTTCTAACCAGGCTACACTTAAATACAAGCTGGCAGTTTTTATCCTTCATTATTTGATTTTTAATGATTTCATGTGACAATTTACCACTCACTAGGGGCATCTCATCTCTGATTCTTAGTTTTTTTAGGTAGTAATTATTGATGTAGTTTGCCGTTTCAAAAGGCTTGATAAGAATTGCCTCATTCAACGGAATACATGAAGACTTTTACTTATTTTACCTCTACTCATAACCCTGTTAACTGTCCTCATTATATATATTTTCAACCATTATTACTTCTCTGTGATTACCAAGATGTCGCCTCTGTCTTGGTCCCAAGTCATGGTAGGATGGAGCGACAGATGGATCAATGGGTCAGGACCTTATCCATTATGAATGGTAAATGGTAAATGGACTGTACTTATAAAGCACCTTTCTATCTTATGGAGATACTCAAAGCGCTTTACACTACAATCTGTGCCTCATTTACCCATTCATACAGCACTCTACTAGATTTCTACAAAGCTAATTGAACAAATCATTCTAAAGAGACTAATCAGAGCTTTTTCACATTCACACACCGATGGGACACACATTGGAGGCAACGAGGGATTCAGCGTGTGACTGCTGGCGGATTCGAACCCCTAACTCTTGCATTGGAGGACGACTGCTATAACCACTCAGCCACAGCCGCCCCATATAATAATGAGTGTATTGTTCTGATCTATCATAGTGAAAAAAAATTGCTGAGCCCAAAAGCTTCTTGATTTATTGATCATTTATGTTACATCCCTCACCTGTGGTCCTGAGGCACTGAAATCAGCTTCCTTCATTGGGTAATTCAGTCTTAGAGAAAGGGTAAGGGACTCCTTCACTCAGGAGGACCTCAGAGTACAGCTGCTGGTCCTCTGCAGTGCAAGTAGTCAGCTGAGGTGGTTTAAGAAACTGATTAGTATGCCTCCTAGATACCACCCCTTACCAGACATCCCCAAAAAGTGAATAAAAAGAAAAAAGAAAACTAATGGATTTCTATTATGTGACTGAAGATGTTTCACTTCCCATCCAGGAGGCTTTATTTATTTTAATTTACCATGTCCTGGATGACTTCGGATCTTTATCAGCTCTTTTACCAGACATGTCCTACTTGGAGAAGACCCAAAATTTGCTGTATTCTCTTTGGTGTGGCTTCCAAGAGGAGCTGGGCAGTGCTTCTGAGAAGAGGGATGTTTGGTCATCTCCTGGACTTGTTGCCTCTGCAATCAAATAAATGGAAGCTTATAAACTGATGATAGATGTACTGTGTAAAACACTTGAGATACTAAGTATCTCTCATACCTTTTGTATTTACATTTCTTTCAATTAGTTTAAAGTTCTTTCAGCATGTACTGTATATCCACTTTGAAAACTAACTTTATAATTGCTGTTCATTCTACTTTTTTATTTTTATTTTATTTTATTTTTCCCAGAAAGGGAACACCGCCCTCCACATTGCCTCATTGGCTGGACAAAAGGAAGTAGTCAGACTCCTGGTGAACCGAGGGGCAAATATCAATGCTCAGTCCCAGGTGAGATCTGTTAAAAACTATGAGTAAAATTAATGACATTGTTTGACATGAACAGTCAGCTCAGGATATGAGATTGTGTAACAGTTTTATCTACAAACTGGATGCTTGTATCTGTTCAGAGTGGTTTCACGCCACTCTACATGGCAGCCCAGGAAAATCATTTGGATGTGGTGGGATACCTGTTGGAAAACGATGGAAACCAAAGCATTGCAACAGAAGTATGTTACTGAATGAATTTATGTTAAATGTGTTAAATTTGTCAAATTATTAACTTTAATCAAATTGATTTCACCAATTTTTTACTGCTCCTCCAGGACGGCTTCACTCCTCTTGCCATTGCCCTCCAGCAAGGCCATAACTCTGTCGTCTCCCTGCTTTTGGAGCACGACACCAAGGGGAAGGTTCGCCTGCCGGCCCTGCACATAGCAGCCCGTAAAGACGACACCAAGTCGGCTGCGCTCCTACTCCAGAATGACCACAACGCTGATGTCCAGTCTAAGGTGAGTGAGGAACACAGAACAAAACGGTTGAAGGAGCTGTGAGTTCTGATAGGTCTAAAGCTACAAATAAAAAGAAAAATCAGACTGAAGTGGAAAGAAAAGCTGCTGTCATATAGTTATTAACACAAAACTGACTACAAGGCAGAGCAAAGTGCACTATTCTTTGTTAAAAAATACAAGTTTAGTCAATTTGTTAGTGTTTTTCTACCTACTACACCAAGTCCAATTAAAGTGCCTTGTTGTGTGCCCCCTTGTCTTTGTATTCTTTCCTGCATCACATACATGTATATGAAATATTTTTTCGTAACAATCCTACACCCCATCCTCCCTTTTTTTCTCTATGCTTCCTAACCAGATGATGGTCAATAGAACCACAGAGGTATACAGACTCGTCCCATCTTTATCTGATTCTTCTTTGTCAGTTATGACCATCTCTTTCAGATTTTTCATTCAGAACTTTCCCTCTTTTAATGGGGCTTTTGTGAATTATGGAAATCCTGCATGTCAGAGTTTTGTATTGTTAACATGAATGCATGGAGTTCTCGACACTGTACTACCCGTTGCATGGCCAGTAGTGGAAGACTGAGAATGTTAGTTTATTCAATGGAATTGTAAATTATTTTACTATTTTCATGTTTGAAGGGATGAATGTTTTTAATACCTTCACTGACAAAAGAAAATTAAGCACAGAGAGTGTGTGGTGGAAATTCAACATTGGCAGTTAAGGCACACTGATGGACCCATGCCAGTATGGGATGGCACCCCCTCAAACCAGGATACAAGTGACGATTTGATGCAGAACAGTGTCAAACAACTGTTGTAGTCTCTCCTGTGATAAATCGGTCCACATCTGTTGTAAGTGATGACCAAGCAGATACCATGACAGATTGGGGAATGAGCGGGGAACTGGTTAGCCACAGAGTACCTTTATATGATGCAGGCAGTCCATAGATACATGTACCTTGTGTGGATGGGTCTTGTCCATACCAGGGCTCTGCTTAGAAATCAGAAGACATGCAGATGCAAGATGTCACTGACATTTTACTGTATCCTCTCTACAACTACCAGAGGTGACCTGAAGTTAAACTCTATGGCTCCCCATTCCATAAAGCCTAGAATAACACCAGTGTATCTGTCCACAACATTTCCAAATTGATCCTCTACCCCTCTGCATCAGCACATGCATACTTGAAGGCCAATCATGGTAACACACAAACAAATCACGATACAACACTACTCATCATCAGTCTATGCCTCCTGTTCACAGCACCACTCCCAATGCAGCCATCACTGGTCAGATGGTAATGTCTATATAATGGATGGTAACACACAAACAAATCACGATACAACACTACTCATCATCAGTCTATGCCTCCTGTTCACAGCACCACTCCCAATGCAGCCATCACTGGTCAGATGGTAATGTCTATATAATGGATGGTGAACACGTATTTTGGTTGGTGACAGTCATCAAGACATGGTGCAGGACAACACTGGGTGTTGTAAAGAGCCGAATGCTTGTGTGCAGATGGCAGGAAAAGATGTCACAGTATTCTGCACTGCAATGATCCTCCTTTGGTATTTGTCTTGGGTGGTCAGAACCTTCATGACAAGTGTGAGAGCCTTCATGTACCCAATGGTTACTACTTTGAAAAACGATCTATTGGTGCATTCACACCTAACAACGTTTCAACGGCAGGAGCGTCCAGCTTACATGCAAAGTCAATGGGGGACGCGCTTCCAGCCGCGTCTTGGCGTCGGGCGTCACGTCACGTGCGTGTTGAGCGTGATGGAAAGCGTTTTTCCGTGCACGTGAACCCGCGTCAGCCTCCAAAGCACACGTTGATTTAGCTGAAGATTTCGCGGTTCAAACATTCAAACGCCGTTCAACTCTCCCTGATTGGTTGATCAGGGAGAGTCGGGGGGAGAAGAGAGGGGGTCAGGGGGAGAGTCCCTATGTGACGCGGAAACGATTGCGCAACTATGTGACGTATTGTTTGTGGGACACAGAAAAAACCCGCGGAGTCATGGACTATGGAAGAGAAACTCATTGTAGCTGTGTGTTCGCGACAAGTCCTTCACGACCAGTCAAGTCTGCTCTACAGAGACAGAAATAAAAAGCTCCTCGCCTGGCGGAGTGCAGTGAGGACTCGGTATACCGGTAAGCTCCTCCCACACACCCCGCAGCAGTTTCGCGTTCTGGCGTTCAGGTCTGGACACCAAGTGCGTCCACTTGCGTGCGTGACGAGCTTTTTGGAAGTTGAAACGCTGTTCGGTCTGGACGTACCATATGACATTTGCATGCACCACATGCTGGACAATTGCATGATACAGCCACCGGGCCTCAAGCAAACTCACAATGTAACTCTGAGACATCCCCTGTATCTGTCGACCTTCACTCACTGACTGTTGGATGCTCTAGCAACTATTGAGTAACACTCTTGCGTCACTTGCTATGTCACCATTTAATCTCTCTCAGGTTCCCTATCCTTACAAATTGAATCATTCATCATTGGTTTACATGCAAACCATGTTATGTTCAAATCAAACCATTCCTTCTCAGCGCTTAACAATTTTTGTCAGTAAATGTACATTTCTTTGTATTGCAGTTTTTTTTAAAGTAAACACAGATTAATTTCATTATTTAAAACAATGATTCTTTATTTCTGAACAACCTTACAGCATGTGTACTTCTTAGCATGTCGTACAGTTTTTTTTTGTTTGTTCTCAAACACTTTGTTTACCTTTAAGTTAACTATGTTCTTTAATTAAATTGCACCGTCTATCAGAATGGGAAGGTAAGGAGCTAATTGTCCTATAACTGTGTAATATAGATGTTTGTAGTTTACATAAAACATGTTTAATTTAAGCACTTGCTGAAAAACATACATACATGCAAATCAGCACATTATAGCTTTGTCTTAAGTTTTGCTTTTCATTGTCCTCTTTTTCAACCTTGTTACTGAAAGTCCAAGTTGGGATTTTTTTTTTAAGCTAGCATGGCTGTTTTACAGGATTTTACGCGTGTAAGTCATTGTATTTGCTATTTTGGGATATGCTCTTTTATAGTGCTTCTTACACCAACTAATTATTGTTTTTCAGCATGCATCTTTCTCATCACACGTCCATGTGTCTACTACAGACGTTTCTTTCTTGCTTTCGTTCTTTTTCCTTCTTTCTTTTTTCTTTCCTTCTCGTTGTCGTCTCACTCGATCCTTTTGTACTTTCTTGCTTGTCTGTCGTAAACAGAGTGGTTTCACACCCCTGCACATCGCTGCTCACTATGGTAACGTGAACGTCTCCACCCTGTTGCTGAACAGAGGAGCTGCTGTTGACTTCACGGCCCGGGTAGAGCTCCATTTCTACTCCTGAGCAAATCGAGACATTTTTTTCTAAATTGTTTGAGTAAAAACTGACACGTCTGTGCGTTGACACATGAAGATCTTTAACATTCTAACTTTCCTCTTTATTCTAAACTTTTGCCTACACTTTCACCCTAACATTTAAAACATTTTTTATTTAATTTGTCTTACATTTCTTTTCAGCTGAAGTGTCTTAGTGGGACCAACACTTTTAAATGTACTGTAATGTGATGTTATATTTTAGCTTTATATTCAACACAAAGAAATCATGCAAAACATATTTTAAGAGATACATTAATGTCTACTCACAAAACCTGTTAAATGATTTGTATTTTTGAGAAATCACTTGAATACAGTATTTCTGTGGAAGTTTAACATTCCTTTATTTATTTGCCTTGTTAGAATGGGATAACACCTCTTCACGTGGCCTCCAAGAGAGGCAACACCAACATGGTGGCTCTGCTGTTGGACCGAGGGGCTCAAATCGATGCTAAAACAAGGGTGAGAATTGTATTTGAAATCTGGACAAAAGCTTTTGTTTAAAAAAAAAAGTTCTGCAGGTAACTGACTGGGTGTGCTAGTCAGTGCAGTGTAGAGCTGTCATTTCTAACCCATGCCCAAATTCGGGCCTGGCCATGATACAGTAATGTGCTTAATGTGCGGGCCAGTCTTGGGCTTTGATGCGGTTTACGAATCATACAGCACAAAGAAAACTAAATAAGAATACACAATATAAAATTGTGTTATTCTACATATAGAGGAGGAGGCAGTAAGTTTATAATATGTTGAGAGGATGAGGACAGAAAGAAGAGTTCAGCAGTTACGGTAATCACATTGTGAAGATAGTAACACTGCTGCTGGAGCATTGCACAATAACTGTGCATGTCTGCTTGGGCTTCTATGATGCGGTTTTATGAATCATACAGCACAACGGAAACTAAATATGCACAATATAAAAGCTCCGAATTATCAGCAGATCGAAAGTTACTACTGTAACTATGGTTCTATGAATCCCAGATGACCGCTAGAGGCTGTGCTTTCAAAGCACGAATTAGCATTCTTGTGCATATGCAAGGCGAGTACAAATGACAACAACGTCACCCCATGACCTGCCGGGGACCCGGGTGACTCTATAAAGGCACGTCACACCCGGGACCCAGTCCCTCAATCTTTTCGCAAAGAAACGATTCCGAGGGACTAAGCACTCTGGCGGTCATCCGAGATTCATAGAACCATAGTTACAGTAGTAACTTACATTCTATTTCATCCCTCCTGACTGCCAGAGGCGGTGCTTTCAAAGCACGGATGACGCATGGCAACATGGTCACGAGGAATTGGCAATGTTCAAGGAACAACTACCACGCCACTCACTTAATGTGATGGGGAGATATGCTGCTCCAGAACTCCTTGAAAGGGATAGGGCGCAGCCACATTCACTCTGTAAAATCGAGTAAAGGTACACTGCGACGTCCAGGAGGCCGCACGGCATATACTGTCCAACGGTACCCCCGTCATGGCAGCAAACGAGGCCGACATGCCCCTCGTAGAGTGGCACTTCACTCCTGCTGGTAGTGGCTGGTCCTGCAAGGCATAAGCTTTGGAGATCAAATCCACAACCCAGTGTGCCAGTTGCTGCTTAGAGAGTACCTGACCTGTCCGTTGGCCAGCATAGCACACAAAAAGGACATTCGTCCTCCGGATGGGTGCCGTAGCAGCCACGTACGCCTCAAGTGCACGAACAGGGCACAGATGTTCAACGGAACCACCTGTGTCAAACCAGGCAAGATAGAGTGCTTGGGTACTACTGGCTGGTAGGGACACTTTAGGCAAAAATGCCACATCAGGCCACAGTGTGACACCTGAGCCATCAGGGTTCCATCGGCAACAAGGCTCTGCCACTGAAAGAGCCTGCAATTCCCCCACACGTTTCACGGAAGCCGTTGCCAAAAGAAATGCCGTTTTCATTAAGAGCCATTTGAGGTCCGCAGACGCCAGGGGCTCAAATGGGGGGGACCGAAGAGCCTCAAGCATCAGAGAAAGGTCCCATGCTAGCACCACAGGGCGTTTGGGTGGATGCAAACGCCGTGCACCTCTCAAAAACAGTGCAACGTCCTTGTCCCGGCCCACCAAACAACCATTTAGGCCGATATGCCAACGAGAAATGGCAGTCACATATACCTTGAAGGTAGATGAGGACCGTCCTCGATCCAATAACGCTTGCAGGAAGGTCAGTATGTCAGAGGCTGAACACCATACCGGATCCTGCCCTTTATCGCGGTACCAGGTCACCAAGGCCGCCCACTTATTAGTATATATGGCCCGCGTGGATGGCGCCCATGCATTAGCTATTGTATGACCCACCGGGCCGGTGTATCCTGAAAACATGGGTTTTGTCTCACCTCACCATCACATGCTTCCCTCGCAAGCCTGGAAGGAAGCTCTGTAGGGGCCAGACCCAGAGTTGGAGCCGGTCCGGTTCTGGGTGCAGAACCCGACCCTCCATCTGAGAAAGAAGGTCCGCCCTGGAGGGGAGACTCATCGGCAAGCCGGAGCTGAGTTTGCGCAACAGAGGGAACCAAGTCCTTGCTGGCCAGAAGGGGACCACCAGCAGAACCATGTGCCCCTCCTGACGAATCCATAGAAGGGTCTGAAAGAGTAGGCTGAAGAGTGGAAAGGCATAAAGGAGGGTCCGGGGCCAGACGTGCGCCAGCGCATTGTGGCCCAGAGAGCCGCCGTCGCCCAGGGAGAACCAAAGGGGCCAGTGAAATGCGTCCCTTGAGGCAAAGAGGTCCATGTCCTCTCTGCCATAGACCGTCCAGATCCTCTCCACCACCTCGTTGTGAAGCTTCCACTTCCCCCGGTAGTGGTTTCTGACGGAACAGAGAATCTGCGGCACGTTCTGTGGCCCGGGATGTAAGTTTCTCGGAGGCTGGCCAAGCATGGAGCAGCCCAGGTCAGAAGATGACTCGTCAAACACAATAGCTTCCTTGACCTGGTTCCCTCCTGGTTGTTGATGTAAAAAACCACAGTGGTTTTGTCTCACCTCACCATCACATGCTTCCCCCGCAAGCCTGGAAGGAAGCTCTGAAGGGCCAAAAGCACAGCCTGTAACTCCAGGACATTGATGTGCTCCGTGCTCTGTCTCTGGGACCATGTCCCCTGTGCCATGCGACCTCGCCAGGTGGCGCCCCAGCTCATGGAGGATGCATCTGTAAACACAACCTCCCGATGGCACAGGAGGGAACCGAGCGGGACCCCCGCTGTTATAAACAACCACACCCTTTATTGGGACAGAGACTGGGGGCACTGAGGGCTCACCCAAAGTCGTCGGAGACTATGAATGTTACGAGTGGCGTCCAATTTCAAGCTGTTCAGCCACATCTGAAAGGGCCTTAGCGACAGCAGCCCTAAGGGCACCACGACGGATGCAGCCGTATCCCTAGGAGTCGAAGGTACCGTACCAGAGGCGGTGCCATACCGCGCCTGAAGTCTGGGAGCAGGGTCAATATACTGTCGACCCGCTGGGGTGACGGGCGAGCAGTCATTGAAATGGAATCCATGGCAATGCCTAGGAAGATGGTCACCTGAGAGGGAGTTAGATAGCTCTTCTCCATGTTCACCTGCAAACCCAAGCGTCCCTGAGATCGATGGAAGTGAACCAATTGCCCGGGGAAATCGCCCTCAATACATCCTTGGTGGTCAGAATGCGGAAAGGCATGACCTTCAAGCAGATGTCCAGGTCCCTGAGGTCCAGAACTGGACGTAGACCCCCGGACTTCTTCGGAACAAGAAAATAAGTGGAATAAAAGCCCCCTGGATCCAGCAGGGGGTCCACAGGCATTATAGCCTCCTTGGCCAGCAAGGTGTAGATCTTGTCGTTCAGTGCCTGTGCCTTCACCGGGTCGCGGATGACAGTCATCCTGACCCGGCCAGGAACGGTGAGGCACAGCGAGAGAGGGAGATGGACGCGAGGACCTTTGTGAGAGGCCCGCTCCTATCCAAGTGTCAGCCGGTTGGCGATCACGTCTGTGAAGCCCCGCCAGCTACTGCCTCGTACGAGACGCCTGAGTCGTACGGTCCAAGGCGTCTAGTGCTGCAGAGCCCAAAAGTTCCCCCGGAACCACTGGTAGGTCCCGGAGGGTTCTCCTACAAGGCTCAGTGAGTGGCGACTGCACCAGCCAGACCTGGCGGCGAGCACGTACCAGTGTGGAGAGTGTTCGGCCAACCTCTCTTGTCATGAAGGCAAAGGCCTGCAGAGATGCATCAAACAGGCCTTGCGTGGGATGGTCCATTGGAACAGCTTCCAAAGAGGAAGACAAGGCCAGCATGAGATGAGAAAGGGAGTTCCCAATCCGGCCCATGCGGGCCCCAGAATCATAGGCCCTACAGAGAAGGTCTTCAGTAATACGGCATTGAGGCCGTGGACAACGTGCATTGGGCCGTAAGGCCTTATCAGGAGAAACGATAAGAGAGGCGATGCTCGGTTCCACCGTAGGTATCTGTCCCAGGTCAACCTTAGTTGTCTCCTACATGGTCGCCAGGACCCTGCCCTCCCTTGTCGGACGCTTAACGCCCTGGTGTCAGACCAGCAAGCATGCAGTTCCCGTACATACTCTCCCCAGGGGGGAACCACAAGGGCCGCTTCCGATGTACTGCGCTTAAAAAACGTGCTGGAAGCTGCAGGCTGGGCCTGAGGGACACGATTCGTAGGCGGGCAAGAGCCGTTCGAATGGCGGCTGTCACGGATTCCTCCGTATTGTCCTGGGAGGCAATGGAGTCAGACCCAGATGCCCCGGAGCCCAGCCCCGAAAGGTCCTCACGGACTTGGGTGCCAGAGGCCGCCACCGAAATAGCATCGTCACCAGCGACCGATGCTACATTCCGCTCGGGAGGGAGTGCCCTGTCCCGGTCATCGTCCGTCTGAAAGGACTGGAGGAGGGCCTTCATGTGGGCCATCTCGGCAGTGAGGGGATCCACACTCGTGGACAACCTGTCCGTATCGGGCCGTCTGGCTCGTTTCGCCGGCCGCAAATGCGTAGCCACAACGGGCCGTTTGCACACCGCCTGACCCGGCGGTAATGGGCTACGTGGTGCAGCACCTGACGTCAGACAGGACGAGAAACACAAATTTTGCAGCATCATGCCCAAGAAGTGGGAGCAGTCAGCCACCAAGAGGAGTCAATCACGAGCAGAAAACGTCACTGGCGACTCAGTTAGTAGGGAGGAAAAACGAACGTCACTGGTGAAGTTAGATAAAGTACAGAACAACTCAGCGCGAGCGTAGACGCCACTGGTGAGCTGAAACAACAAACAATAGACAACTCAGTGCGAGCAAAAACGCTACTGGTTAGTCACGTAAAACAACCAGGACGGAAGATTAACTCAACATGAGCAGTAAACGCCACTGGTGAGTCAGATAATAGTCAGGAGGATTAACTCAACACGAGCAGTAAACACTACTGGCGAGTCAGATATGCAAACAGGAAGATAAACTCAAACACAAGCAGTAAACACTACTGGTGAGTCAGACAATAATCAGGAGAATTAACTCAAACACGAGCAGTAAACGCCACTGGTGAGTCAGATAACAATCAGGAGAATTAACTCAAACATGAGCTGTAAACGCTGCTGGTGAGCTGAATAAACGGCAAACAGAAACAACTCCACGCTAGCGAAAACGCTACAGGTGAGTCATATAAACAACAGAAGTCCAACTCAATGTCAGCGAAAACGCTACAGGTGAGTCATACAGACAACAAGAACAGAAGAGTAACTCCACGCGGGCGGAAACGCTACCGCTTTGAGAGTAAAAAAGAGCAGAACTTACCAGTTGTCGTCGAAGCGACCGTAGAACCGGTAAGATGAAAACAGGAGGGCGACTTACCCGCAACTCCGACCAAAGTTGGTCACGTGGCTACTAGCAACAAGCAGTTTTCCGTAAAGCAGTGTGGTACACACCGAAGCAACCAGCTTCACATGACCACACGCTGTACTCGACATACAAACCTGCGCAAGCGAGAAGAATGAAGGGACTGGGTCTCGGGTGTGACGTGCCTATATAGAGTCACGCGGGTCCCCGGCAGGTCACGGGATGACGTTATTGTCATTTGTACTCGCCCTGCGCATGCGCAAGAATGTTCATTCGTGCTTTGAAAGCACCGCCTCTAGTGGTCAGGAGGGATGAAATAGATCACCGGCCGCACACGTCTCCACATCTGCTGTCATCTGCGGTGAAGGAAGTAGCAGCATCTACAAAAGCCAAAGCGAGCAGTGTGTTCAATTAAAATAGCCTTGTTCTATATTTTTCCATATAATTTTTCTCTAAAAATATTTTTGTTCATCTGTCTTTACAGTTGATTTTTTTAGGCTATTTATTTTGTATGTTAATATCCATTTGGTGAAACAAGAAATCGTATATCTTCCTTTCTTTCAAATATGTTTTTAAAATATCATGTCAAACTGATTTGCTTACAAAGCAGTAAAAGTTTACAGTAATTCAAAAATGTGTAGATTTTTTGCAGGTTCGGTCCTGTATAATTATTCATCAATTTCAGGTTGGATTCGGAAAAAAAATGATATGTCTTCGGGCCGGGCCAGATTTTTAGGCCCGAATGCAACTATAGTGCAGTGTCCATGGGTTCATATACAGTATATGTTTGTATTGTTCCACAGGATGGCCTGACGCCGCTGCACTGTGCAGCCAGGAGTGGACATGACACGGCAGTGGAGATTCTTCTGGAAAGAGGAGCCCCTATTTTAGCAAGAACCAAGGTAATACATGATGCAATTCTCGCAGCATAAAAAAACTTTAGTTTCTTTTTTTGTTCTGCAGCTAAATAGTATTTTGTACTATGCAGAATGGACTGTCCCCATTGCACATGTCAGCTCAAGGAGACCACATCGAGTGCGTTAAACTCCTGCTGCAACACACGGCGCCTGTTGATGATATCACACTCGACTACCTCACAGCGCTGCACGTTGCAGCTCACTGTGGCCACTACAGAGTCACCAAGCTCCTCCTGGACAAGAAGGCTAATCCCAATGCCAGAGCACTGGTAGGCATTATAACAACTACATACGTAGCTTCGGTTTAAGTGTTGTTAAAGGTTTTAAAACACTAGATGTTCTGTCACTCTTCCTACCAGAATGGATTTACTCCGCTTCACATCGCTTGTAAGAAGAACAGAGTGAAGGTGATGGAACTGCTAATTAAATACGGTGCCTCCATCCAAGCAATCACTGAGGTAAGTGTTTTACCTGACTGTGAGGACAGTACATGTAAAACTGCATCACTCTTTCTCATAGTGCTGCTTTCCTTTGCTCTCTCCGTCTTTTTCCTTCTAGTCTGGTTTGACTCCAACCCACGTAGCAGCTTTCATGGGTCACCTCAACATCGTTCTTCTCCTGCTGCAGAACGGAGCCTCTCCAGATGTTCGCAACATTGTGAGTAGTAATAACTTCAGCTCGGTGGTCAGTTTTATGGGAACTGTGCACACATCTCTCCTGCACCTCAGTGTCTTACCGCTGTCGAACGCTGTGTGTTTGCACGTCAGCGTGGCGAGACGGCTCTCCACATGGCAGCTCGGGCAGGTCAGATGGAAGTGGTTCGTTGTTTGTTGAGAAATGGAGCGTTGGTGGATGCCATGGCCAGGGTGAGTCATCTGTCAGCATCATCAGCATTTCACACTACCTCCGCGCGCGTTCTCGTTCAAAGGATTCCAAAGCGATGCAGGACTGTTTTGTATGTGACACAAATGTATTAAATTCCCCTTCTTCATCCCTGATCTGGACTTTTCTTTAGTTTTTTTGCCAAAAGTCAAGTGATCGCTTCCTCCTCCTCAGACTCCATGACTGAAACAATGAGGAAATGAATGAATTTGTCATGAGCGAATTAAACTCGGGTTCAACGTGGACTGCACGAGGCTCTGCAGATTTCCTGGTGTTCTGGTGTGCTGGACCAGCGCTCCATGTTTTTATTTTATTTTTTAGAACGTTTTATTAACATATAAACACAGAATATTGCAGCGGCTGCGACAGGACATGCAGTGGAGGCGGAGCTAAGGAGGCTGAGCTTGAATTTCAGCGAGAGCAAGGGGGAGGGACCAGAATGCTTTCCCTGTTGAAAATTTTTCTAAGTCCTGCCTTCTACAGAAACTTACAGACTGCAGCTTTAATGATGACTACCGTAATAGCATTGTGTTCAATTTGCAGATGCACTGGTCTCTGTTTTATTTCTTATTTTCTAAAATCACTGCCTCTAAAATTATTAAAAAAAACTTGTTTTGTTTTTTATCTGCCATATTCTTTATCTAAAATACAAACTTTTTCATTCTCCAACCACAGGAGGATCAGACTCCCCTCCACATTGCATCCCGTTTGGGTAAAATCGACATTGTCCAGCTGCTGCTGCAGCACATGGCCCACCCAGATGCTGCCACCACCAACGGCTACACGCCTCTTCACATCTCAGCCAGAGAAGGTCAAGTAGAAACTGCTGCGGTTCTTCTTGAAGCTGGAGCCTCTCATTCACGAGCCACCAAGGTGAGCAGACCGTGGCAAGCTTCGTCTACAGACAGAGATGCAACTAAACATGAAAACAAAACAATTGGACAACAAAAAAGCGTTTGCTCCCTTTTTTGTCAACAGAAAGGATTCACACCTCTACATGTAGCAGCCAAATATGGAAGTCTTGATGTAGCTAAACTTCTTCTTCAACGCAAAGCTGTTCCTGATGATGCTGGCAAGGTGAGCTCAAGATCTGCAGCTGCACGTTCTCAAAGCCCCAGTCCGTTTTAGGAAAATAACATCTGAGAGACGCATGAATTCCATTTTATAGCTTAAGAAACAATCAATTTATTGCAGAGTTGGACTGAACTGATGCGTTGCAGTAAACAGGAAAATAAAAGCTTAATGAAAATACATTTCATGTGAATGTTTACTTTCACAGAATGGCTTAACTCCACTCCATGTAGCAGCTCATTACGACAACCAGGAGGTGGCTCTGCTGCTGCTGGATAAAGGAGCTTCACCTCATGTCACTGCTAAGGTCAGACCAAAGATTGAAGAAAAATGCATGATTCAGTGAAGCATTTTGTGAACGTGCGCTGCTGTTGATCTCAGATATTCATCACAACGTTAACCAGGTGTCATTCCTTCTTGTCCAGAACGGCTACACTCCTCTCCACATTGCAGCAAAAAAGAACCAGACGAACATTGCCTTAGCGCTGCTGCAGTACGGAGCTGAGACCAACGTTCTGACCAAGCAGGGAGTCAGCCCCCTGCACCTGGCAGCCCAGGAAGGACACGCTGAGATGGTCAGCTTGCTGCTGCGCAAAGGAGCCCACATCAACTCAGCCACCAAGGTCAAACGCAAAAAAACAGCTGAATATTGTTGTTTCCATGAACCAAAAAACAGCTAATGCTTTGCATCTATGCTGCTGCAGCGCACAGTGAACAGGGTGTTCTGTGTTACAGAGCGGACTGACTCCTTTACATCTCACAGCTCAAGAAGACAGGGTGGACGCAGCAGAAGTCTTGACCAAGCATGATGCTAACTTGGACCAGCAAACTAAAGTATGACTGCAGTTACTTGTTTATTAGGGATGGGGCCGATCCGATACCAGTATAATTTAAGTATCGGATATCGGATCCAACCTGCCAATATTTCCGATCCAGCTTCAAAGAGCACTTGTGTTCCATCACATTCTGTGACTGCTGTCTTAACATTGTGTGAGTTAAACCCAATGAAGACACTCTTGAGCCTTACAACATGAAACACACAAACTTTAACAGCACACAAGAGGCAGGTCTATACCACACACATGTCCTTCTCACTCATGGTGCAGCTGGAAAAACAAAAAAAACTGCTAAGCATGATGGGAAATACAACACAGTCTACTCCCCTTAACCATTAAGGGAATGGATTTTGTTGTCTTTCCCATAATGCTTAGCTGTATTTTAGTTTTCCAGCTGCACCTAAAGCTGGAAAACTAAAAAAAAGCTAAGAATTATGGGAAAGACAACAAAATCCACTCTCTTAGTGGTTAAGGGGAGTGGGCTGTGTTGTCTTTCCCATCATGCTTAGCGTTTTTTAAAAAGTTTTTCCAGCTGCACCATGAGTGAGAAGGACATGTGTGTGGTATAGACCTGCCTCTTGTGTGCTGTTAAAGTTTGTGAGTTTCCTTTTGTAAGGCTCAAGAGTGTCTTCATTGGGTGTATCTCACACAATGTTAAAATGAATAGTCTCAGTACAAAAATTTCATTATACAGATTCAAATACCTGAACAGTATCGGATCGGAAAAGTATCGGTATCGGTCGATACCCAGTTTTAAGTATCGGATCGGAAGCGAGAAATGTGGATCGGTGCATCCCTATTGTTTATGCATTCATATACACACAATCAGAACATACGAGAGATCCTAGTCATTAAACAACTAAATACACACAGGCTTATGAAGAAGAAGTGAACCTGTGTGAACTACATCAATGTGGGCGTTTTGAGTTTAGTGTGACTCAGCATGCATGCCACCTACTGGTTTTACGGAAGAAGTACATTTTAAAGTCAGTTACTGTAGCACTGACTGGGTTCAGTCAGTATGTTTAACAAAGCTAACTGCAACTACGTGAAATGAAATCTTGCTCTCCCTTTCTGAACACTGCAGCTTGGATACACGCCTCTAATTGTGGCGTGTCACTATGGAAATGCCAAGATGGTCAGCTTCCTGCTACAACAGGGGGCCAATGTCAATGCTAAAACCAAGGTAGTAATGCGTTTTAAAATCGGAACCATGAAAACTCAGTTCAGATCATTCTGAAACACAACTAAAATTACAGGTTTTTTTAGTGACTGAAAAAGGTTTAACTCTCTTTTGTTGTATTCATTTACAGAATGGTTACACTCCACTGCATCAGGCAGCACAACAAGGAAATGCACACATAGTCAGTGTTTTGCTGCAGAACGGGGCCAAGCCTAACACTACCACAATAGTAAGACAAAGAAAAAGAAACATTACTCTCATGTCAATCTTGGAGCGACAGTGCATTATAATGTCTTTCTCTCTGTTAGAATGGGAACACCGCTTTGTCAATCGCCAAACGGCTGGGCTACATCTCGGTGGTGGACACACTGAAAGTTGTCACTGAAGAGGTCATCATCACCACCACGGTGAGCTTCAAAGTTCCACATTGGACATTTGCATTTCCTTTTTTAATTTTCCAAATCTAATGTAATTTTTTTCTGTGTTTTGTTGGATTTTCTTCCCATGACTGTGACTGTGTGTCAGACGGTGACGGAGAAACACAAACTCAACGTTCCAGAGACCATGACTGAGATCCTTGATGTGTCGGATGAAGAAGGTGAGCGAAAGAACGCATACTGATTGTGGCCCCTGATTTGTGTCCAAACTGGCTGTTTTATTGGCAAAACAAGGGAAAGGGTTTAAGTTTCTTTAAGTATCATGGTCTGGGCTAAAACGTGGCAGTATTCACAAATGTAGTTTCACAAACTGTATGTCTCATAGCTCTAAAGGTGGAGGATGAGCCATTGTCTGAGATGTCTGTGGCACTGGAAGGTACAACAAAATGTCTGCTCTGACGGTTTTGTGTGTCAGGATTATAACAAAAGATTTTTAAAATGAAGAAAATAAATAGAGAACTGGCACTAGAGGCTTGTAATCGCAGTTTGCAAACTCATCTTAACTGGTAGAGTGAAAGAATTCAATTCTTTCCTTGATCCTGGACCTTATATTTCCAAGTTTGCAGTCCAAACTCAAAGTGTGATGACTGGTGAACACTAACTGCATGTTTATTTTTTTAAAGGGACATTTTGGGTCTTTTAAAGTGAGGTTCTGTGGGAAAGTTGTAAGCATTTATTGTTAATCAGCTTTATAAATAAAGTTTGAATTCACTTGGCATGACACTGTCAGTTCCACACTAAATCATTATTCTGGCAGAAATATTTGGATGGTCCTACAGGAAGACCTTCAGGCTGCAAAAAAAGGATCTACAAATTGTGGCTGCCTTTGCAATTTGTGCTGACAAAAGTTTAGAGAAGCGAACTCGAGGATCGGAAGGTCACCGGTTCAAATCCCCTTGCTGACGGTAACGTTGAATTTGGGGCAGAAAAGGTGAAGCACCCACCCTCAGCACCCTCTTCATCAGACTGTCATACAACAACAGAGTGTCTTCAGTCAGAGGCCTCTACAGATCCGTTGTAAGACAGACAAGAGATCCTTCCTGCCCACAGCATCAGCATCTAGAACAACTCTTTAATGAAACCAGGATGATGAGGTACAACAACTGTTAATTTCCCCCAGGGATTAATAAAGTATTTTTTTTTATTATTATTTCAGAGTCAGAGTCAGAGAGTCTTTATTGTCATTTGCACCGCATGTGGTACATGAGATGAAAACGAGATTATGTACACGAGGTCCCAGTTACATCCAACAACAAATGAAAGAGAAAAACAGTAATAACATCTAGAACTAACTAAGAAAAGCATCAACTAGTAATACATTTATTATATAATATATAATTATTATATAATAATTTATTATTTTATTCATTTTTATGAGCTCTATACATAACTAATAAAATATTATGATCCACCAAGTCATAGAACTTCAATAATTTCAGTTGATCAAATAATGTGTTAGAAGGGTAACAATAATGTTTTCCAGTGATTATTCTTACAGCTCTTTTTTGTAGCAAAAAAATAGGCTCTGTAAATGTTTTACAAGCTTTACCCCAAACAATAAATCAAGTGTGGAACAATAATTGTGTTATACAACAAATACAGAGCTTTGTCATTTAACAACTTCCTGACTTTATATAATACTGCAATAGATTTAGCTATCTTGGTCTTAACAGAATTTATGTGATGCTTCCACGTCAATTTATTATCAATGATAACACCCAAAAACTTCTTTGACTAGTTAAAAAAAAAGAAAAAAAAAAAGAAAGAAATACTAAAGCATGCAATAAGAGTACAAAATACAGTACCAAAAAGTGAAAAAGTAATTATAATATTTACAAGGGCCTAAAGAGAGATAGTAAACAACAATGCGGTAGAATATAACGGTGCAAGCAGGATGAATTTAAATGAATAAGTATTGCAAGGAAGTAATTTGAGCTAAAATATACATGATATACTGTATACAGTATATAGAGATATATATAGACAGACAGACAGACAGAGCACATAATTAACATATACTACACAGGTTGTGTGACAGGTTATTGCANGCAAGCAGGATGAATTTAAATGAATAAGTATTGCAAGGAAGTAATATAAGCTAAAATATACATGATATACTGTATACAGTATATAGAGATATATATAGACAGACAGACAGACAGAGCACATATTTAACATATACTACACAGGTTGTGTGACAGGTTATTGCACAGGTAGTGACATTGAGATTGAATTATGATGGTAAGGTAGATACATAAATACTGTATCTTACATGATACAGCCTACAGGGGTCACCAACACGGTGCCCGCGGGCACCCGGGTGCCCCCAAGGACCATTTGAGGTGCCCGCGGATCTGTTCTAAAAATAGCACAACTCACTACTAAGCTGCATTTAAATTTTCATTTTATTCAGTTGTTATTCTTTTTTTGTATTTATATACAGTACTGTATATTTTAAAATGTCTATCTTAAAAATATGTTCTTAAAAATACGTTTATTAAACATTTTTTTCAATTTACGCTTTGCTATTTCTGAAGAGTTTATCAAACTGGTGCCTTTTGTATGACTCCTTACCCACGAAGTAGCTCTCAGTTTCAAAAAAGTTGGTGACCCCTGGCCTAGATACATCAGCCTACATAGTGCAGCAGCAATAAACATATTAGCTGTCACAAGCACACAGAGAGTTGTGGTGACTCGGTGGTCTGTGGTTGGATCAGGAGGGGCACCCGGCGTCAAACAATTGCCAAAGCGCCGTGCGAGTTTGCGACCCCTGAAGAGGGGAGAAGCCTAAATATGTTTTCATGTAAATCACCACATAATGTAAAATTGACAGTTATGTGAAAGTCTGTAAAAGATCAACTTCATAACCCAGAATAAAATTCACAAACCGCTCAGACTAGCCTGTAGCTCATCAGTCTGACCAGAATTAAATTATTTTTCTCCACTCTGAGGTTGTTCAGAGAGCTGTCTACAACAGATAGGATATTAATTGTTTATAACCTTTCCACAGAACCCCACTTCACGGATTTGATCTTTTGCTTTAAAGACTGGGCCTGTGTGTTTCCATTTACGATAACTGTTGTTTCATGTCGATATTCTGAAGCACCGGTTCTCAGTGCAAATTATTTATCTTCTACAAGTTCTCTGACGCTCCGTGATTAAACATAAAATGTGTAGTTTCTCATTAGACCTGTTGAATGACAACGCAGATGTCTGTTTTCCAGGTGAGGACACGATGACAGGTGATGGAGGAGAGTACCTGAGAGCGGAGGACCTCCGAGAGCTGGGAGACGACTCTCTGCCGGGACATTACCTGGACGGCTTCAGCTACATGAGCCACAACCTGGACAGGTCAGAAGCTATTCATACATTCTTCTGTTGAGGAGTAAATGAACATTAAATTCCATAAAAGACAGCGAATGTTAAAACTTCATTTGTCCTTGTCGTTGCTCAACCCGTCTTCAGGTAAATGCAAACTGATGAAACAGTCTAAACTTGTGGTTTTCTAACAGGCCCCAGCAAACGCCTGTTCACCAAAGTTTTCACCAGAGAGACGGGGTTTTCATTGAAGACATACTGACCAGCCACCAGGTGAGAAAACACCTGGAAAATCACTTCCCTTAGACTTTTATGTGTGCCTGTCGAAAGGCAGACAGAATATTGGTATGGTCCATGGGCGTAGCCAGGATTTTATGAGGGGCGGTTCGTTTAAAGGAAAAGTGGACCTGAAAAGAGCAACACGCCTCGGTGGTTCACTGTATATGCGTCAGGTTGCCACTCCAAACTTTATCGCGACTTGGGTTCGATCCTCACTTGGTTGAAGTTATTTTACGTTTGTCTTTTATCAAAAAAAAAAAAAAAAAGGAGTTTGTGTTAGCCAAGACATTTAAAGGTCCACTGACATGATTTTTTTACTATTCATAAAATTGCTCAAAATATATATATTTTATCATTTAAATATGTTCGTTTTTGCAAACAAAATGATAAATCACTTTAATTTTGCTTTAAAAGTGATTTTGAACTTCAAGCCGTGTTTAATCATGGGAAATCCGATTACACGCGAACGCACCATCTGTGACGTAGTGAGAGGCAGAGGGCTCTGGTCTCTTTAATAGCGGACAATTTAAAACCCGACAAATTTATCAATCTATGTGAAGATTTGAGCTATTTGTCTTCATTTTGGGAAGCAGAAAATAGTTTGGGTGATGGAACAAGAAACAACAGGATCTAATTTAGGTCTGATGCTGTATCAGACTTACCTTCATGTCGAGCTGCTCACACCCGCGCACTGTGACAAGCCCAGAGCTCTGCCTCACACTACGTCACAGATGGTGCGTTCGTGTGTAATCGGATTTCCCATGATTAAACACGGCTTGAAGTTCAAAATCACTTTTAAAGCAAAATTAAAGTGATTTATTATTTTGTTTGCAAAAACGAACATATTTAAATGATAAAAGATGTATATTTTGAGCAATTTTATGAAAATTAAAAAAATCATGTCAGTGGCGCTTTAAGTCTACGGTGTTAACCGGTTCGACATTAGCGGCGTCTCCACACCTTCTCTTTCCACCTCTCTTAACACAGAACTTGTGTTGTATGGGAGTTGTAGGCGGGACTTCATAGGCAAAGTGGGCGGTTCGTTCGAACCCAATGAACCCCCCCTGGCTACGCGTATGTGGTCTCTGTCTGTAAACTTTATTTTTCCCTCCCATCACTTCTGATCCGCTCAAGATAATTTAATGAAACTTGAAACACGTATGCATGCATCATCACTAGACTGAGTGTCACATACACTTCTCATCACTCCAGCTTCAAAGTCAAGGTTTCAAATCAAAGTCAAAGTTAAAACAAGGTCTTAGTCGACTGGCTGTATGCGGTTCTCTTCTTTCTTCCTCCAATTGATCTGCTGTCATTTGTGCACCTTTAGGTGTCAGCATTGTCTCGAGAACATGACAAGGAGAATTTCCGGATGAGCTGGGGTGCTGAACATCTTGATAATGTTGTGCTGTCATCTACTCTGCTGCACTCTGGGTATATCAACACACACATTCACACACACATTCATACTGATTAAATGTGCTGAAGTGGACCTAAATACCTAATAAGATGTAATTTTGTAAAATTGGATTATAAAGCAGCTTATGTTTGTTCTGAGCTCATTAAGTTCAGGCTGCAGCATCTTTCAAACACAGATTAAACATAAAGGGAAACTTTTCTCTACTTTGAAAACATTATTTTAAAATGCACGAAGGTGCTTGAATGTTAAAGCGTCTGTGACATGATTTTGTAACAATGCATAAAATTGCCCAACATAAATATCTTGTATCATTCAGCTATGTTCGTTTTTGCAAACAAAATGATCAATCAATTTAATTTTGATTTTAAAGTGATTTTAAACTTTGCGCCGTGTTTATTCACGGGAAATCCGATTACAGGTAGTCCCCGATTTACGAGCGCTCTGATCTGCGAGGTTCCAGACTTACGAGCTGCGAATTTTTGGAAAAAACGAAAAAAATACTGAGTTTTCATGTGTTTTTTCACCACAGTTAGTTAGTTAAGCATATGGACACACGTTTCCGATCATTTTTATGCACTCATAAGCAGTTTTTGGATGAAAATAGAGTGTTTGTAGTCGCGCTAGCGAAAACCGTTCCAATTTACGAGCGAAATTCCGGATTTACGAGAGAAATGGCGGCCGTTCCAAATTACGAGATTTCCGGTTTACGAGCGCCTCGTTGTAACGGATCTCGCTCGTAAATCGGGGACTACCTGTACACGCGAATGCAACATCTGTGACGTAGTATCGGGCAGAGGGCTCTGGTATGCTTTTACATATTAATGGCGGACAATTTAAAACCCGACGAATTTATCAATCTAAGTGAAGATTTGAGCTATTTGTCTTCAGTTTGGGAAGCAG
>JBBPBX010028865.1:22369-36263 GCA_038048925.1 Garcialebias charrua | reverse complement strand
AACTCACTCCTTCATATTTAAAAACTGTGTTAGGATAGGCTAAGTGCTTGGTGACTGTACAGTACTGTACATGTATTCATTTATAAAAATAAATAAAAAAAATATATATATATATTTTTATAGTATGTTTGTAAGTCCGGGTTGCCGTAGGTCGGGGTGCTGTAAGTCGAGGGTTCCCTGTATGTATATATATACAGTATATATATATATATATATATATATATATATTTGTGTATGTGATCCGACACGTCATTTTCGACATACGAACAGTTCTTAGGTCCGGAACTCGTTCGTAAGTCGAGGACCCCCTACAGGGAACCCTCGACTTACAGCTCCCCCGACCCACGGCAACTCGGACTTACGAACGCACTGTAAAAATTTTATTTATTTATTTATTTATTCATTTATATAAATGAATACTTGTACATAAGGGCGTAGATTTCATCTCATTATTGGGGGGGACCATAAACAGGGAAAATTTTTAAGAGCAATTTTGGGGGGGTCGGCAAAGTTACAGTGAAATGTAATGCAAAATGTACAGAGGGAAGTTTATCCAAACTGCATGCATATACTATGCAGAATAATCAGCAATAATATTGATTTAAAGGTGAAGTCTGCAGTTTCTGTAGAACATCAGCACTTAGAAAAAATTTCAACAAGCAAAGCATTCTGATCCCTCCCCCTCAGAGCCATATATGGCTCTGCCCCCTTGTGGTCTGTTGAAATTCAAATTCAAGCTCTGTTTTTATTGGCTGATTCAAATTCAAGCTCAGTTTTTATTGGCTGGTTACAAACTTTGTTTTTATTGGCTGGAAAATGGCGGGTCACTTTTTCTTTTTAGAAATGCTTATTTACCACCTGGAGAAGCAAGGGGACAATATTTTTTTTTAGTTTTTTTCAGAGATTACCTCTCTAACATCAATCTAGTGACAGAGTGAAGAAATATGTTAAAAATATATTGTTAGAAAAGTTACATATAGCAGCTTTAAATTGCATGTATTTAGTTGTCTTAATACTACTATTAATCAGTACATGGGGACAGTGGCAGCCTATGTGTATGACCGTGTTGACTGTCGAAGACGTGGAAGATTTGTGGATTATTGGCCTATTGGTAGCAGCTGCTCTGTTTTTTGGCGTCGGCGGAGCTGTCTGTTACCTGAAGCTGAGGAGAGCTTCGGCGGCTATCAGCGCGCTGGCGAAACTCCCTGATCAGCAAGATTCTCTGATCCGAGCCGTGAGCTCCTCATCCCAGCTGTTGTATGAGCTCAATCGCACGTTGGGAGCGGCGGACTGCCGCGGACCTGCTGGGCGCTTTGGAACTCGTTTGCAGCCGCCCGGGCTCCATCAGGGCACGGATGGGGGTTCATAGAATCGGAACCTCATATGATTTGGAATTTTGGCCCTGAAACAGCGTCTGGACTTGGAAGGCTGCAGTGAAAAAGAACATTGTGGTCTGAATTGGAACAAACAAAGAGACTATCTAATCTGGTTTCTGCACATGT
Organism: Garcialebias charrua; assembly: GCA_038048925.1. Taxonomy (NCBI): domain Eukaryota; kingdom Metazoa; phylum Chordata; class Actinopteri; order Cyprinodontiformes; family Rivulidae; genus Garcialebias; species Garcialebias charrua. The sequence continues at coordinate 34,761 of JBBPBX010028865.1, read as the reverse complement.
CCTTGAAAAGAGGCCTGTTTGGAAACTTTTCTCCTGGAGCGTAGAGCTGGAGTGTCACTGCTGACCTCACCCGCCCTCCCCCCCCAGAGATCTCTGTGTGTGCCTCGGATAACGCCCAGCTGCACAACTGCTGAACTGTGTTCTCTGAAGTTACTCGCAGACTCTATATCTCCTTGCATGTCGTCAAAACTGCAACAATGTCTCGTGTGGTTGTGCTTCTGCTGATAGAGTTTTTGGGACTTTATCATGGAGTGTCTTCAGGCAATCTTTGATAAATTCTTTTTTTGAATATCACAAATGATACCTATTGTGTTTTTCCTTTTTCCATATCTGTTTTGCTCTCATTCAGGATGGATGAGAGATGGCCGCGCTGACGAACATACATATGTTTTGAATATATATGTTTTGAATTGCTGCAGCTTAACATTCTCTACCCCTCCTCTGGATGACTGTGTTTACATGATCACGTTGTATTGGTTTACTGGTGCAATGTTAATAAAAAATCTCTTATCTCTTATCTCTTAGGATCAATTGTTATTGATAATTACCAGTAGTGATTAGAACTCTCAATCAAGAACTTGAGTCCTCAGTTTGAATAATTTTTTGGGTTCTTCTGTGCAAATGTAAATTGTTCTTAGCTTTGACTGGGAGTGTGGATGGTTGTTTGTCTCTTTGTCTGTCTCTGTGATGGACTGGAGACCTGTCCTGGGTGTCTCTGGTGACCTGTCCTGGGTGTCCCTGCCTTCACACAAAAGCAGCTGAGATTGGTTCCAGTCCTAAACAAGGGGGCATAATGGATTACTTATTAACTGATATTTAAACATAAAACACTATTTCTTTTATGTTAAACTCAATCTGTAACATTTGAAATTCATTGTATTTTATAAATATTTTATTAACTGTTTTGTAGAAATGAACACGTTTGTAACATTCATTCAAAATATGCCTTTTACTGTAGCATTTTTTAAGAACCTATTAAGAATAAAATCTTCCAGTTGCAGATACAAAATATCAATAATGTAATTGTAATATAATAAACAGTGACTTTTTTTATTAATCATGTGACATAAGTATTGATCCTCAACATTTTTTATAATAATAATTTATTTATAAAGCCCTTTAAAACAACCACAGCTGCAACAAAGTGCTACACATATAAAATCATTTTAACTAATCATCACATCTTCTCTACTCTTTTTAAATTAATTATCTTTCACATATTTTATCATTACTTCTTTCAAGAGCTCCACACCTGAAAATATGATGAATGTGAATCCATCCTGCTCAAAGATGCGCTGACATTCTTCTGTCTGTTGTGAGCCACCAGGGAGCTAGTTAGCATTGAAGCTAGCGTGTTAGCTGATGAAGTGTCGCTCCTCGTTGCGTTTTGCTGTTGCTACAGCCACTAATGAGACACAGACACACTTGTCTTTCAACACTGTGAAAGACCTTTTCCTCCCAGTCACTGTCACCAATGTTTTAAGTAGCTACTTACTGGAAGTTAATAGTTTGTGCTGCAGCTCCCGTGCGGAGCCGCCTGTGACTCCGGTGCCGCTGTTGTTCCTTGTAAACATTGGACTAAACCATTTGCCAACAGAGAAGGGGGGGGGGCAAAATTTCCTTTTTTTTCTTAGAATAATGGCGGATTTCTCTCTTTTTTTGCCTTTTTATATTTATATTGTTTAAAGACACGGTTTCCTTTATTGAATTATTGGGGGGGACAGATCTATATTTCCCCAAGATTGGGGGGGTCCGGACCCCCCCGACCCCCCCAGGATCTACGCCTATGTACAGCATTGTACAGTCACCAAACACTTAGCCTATCCTAACACAGTTTTTAAAGATGAAGGAGTTAGTTGAATTGTCTCCCTTTCACATAAAGTGAAAGTAGCTCCCTTTATGTGAATGGAGCCTGCTGGGGAGGAGGGAGACAATTCAACTCATTCCTTGAAGGCCCCAATAGAGCTTTGCGTTAGGCCGAACGGCGCTATACGCTCGCGTTCTGTGCGCGAGCGTTCACTAGCACAGCTTTGCATTCGTTCTCGCGTTAATTCTCGCATTTTTGCTTCAAATTCTTGACGTCATTTGAGCAACCATAGCGTAAAACGTTCACTGATTGGTCATTTGCTGACACGCCTACTGAATTGATTGACAGGTTAGGGGGAGTGAAAAAAAAGGCGAGCCAGCAGCTTCACACAACTTCAGCGCAGCGGTTTTCTGTGTTTATATCTTATTAAAAAGGTCTTTAAAAAATAAACAGGGAGCGCTGGTCTTGCAGCCCACAGCCCACCAGGAAATCTGCAGAACCTCGTGCAGCCACGTAGGACTCTAGTTTATTTCGCTCGTGTCAAATTCATTCATATCCTCATCATTTCAGACATGGAGTCAGCGGAGGAGGAAGCGATCACTTGACTTTTGGCAAAAAAAACAAAAGAAATGGCCAGATCAGGGATGAAGAAGAGGAATTTAATACATTTGTGTCACATACAAAACAGTCCGGCACCGGGCAGTTTATTGTGAGACGACACGTCTCGCGTACGCAATCGTAAAATTTGAGCTTTGCGCGTTCGTGCCCTACGGGGCTATGCTTATGACTCGCGCTCGCACGGCGTCGAGCGCCGTTCGGCCAAACGGAGTGCTATGCCTGGGCCTTGACTGTGTTAGGATAGGCTAAGTGCTTGGTGACTGTACAGTACTGTACATTTATCTATTTATACATTAACATTTCAGCTATTTCCAGATAATTTCAACTTTATTTTGCTTATTTCTGTTTATTTCAGATTTTTTGCAATTTCAGATTGTTTCAGATATTTCAGATTATGCTGCTTTGTGCTTATTACTGCTAGTTTCAGCTTCTTCTGCTATTTTAGCTACTATGCTATTTTAGCTACTATGTTATGTCCAGGCTTCAGCAAAAAGTCCAAACAGCCATGGGTCATCACCTACGATCTCCAACCGGGTAAAAACCTCTATAAAGTCATCACTGGCCACCAACCTCTCCTGTAGATCATAGGAAGTGGCCACAGTGTCAATTTATTTACGGGTTACCTGGTGGAGCAGGTCCCATTCGGAGCAGCGCTCGGTGTTGTTCACAAAATCTGCTGGGTCTGGGTCTGGGTCTGGGTCTGGTCCGGTCATTCTGTCAGGTTCCTCTGGTGTTAGACCCACGTGCAGGCAAGCGAATGAGGCAGGAGTTTAAAATAATAATAATTTATTGTAAACAACAAAACAAGAAGCTGTCAGGGCAACAAAAACTTACTCTGCTAAACATGAGCAGAAACAGGACAGGACATCAGAGTAGTGTGGAGAAGAGGACTGAGATTGTCTGTGTAAACAGAACAATGACCGAACACAGAGTGGAGGAGAGGAAGGCTTTTTATAAGGCAGAGAGGGAGTGAGTAATGAGAGCAGCTGGGTAGGTACACAGAAACAGAAATCACAAGGATCAGAACAACAAAAGTAGGGATGTCCCGATCCGATCACGTGATCCGAAACCGGGTCCCGATCACGTGATTTCAGACTCGACTCGGACGTTACACACCGATCAGGGATCGGATATATATGTGTATATTTATTCTAAACACAAACGGGAATATTATATTAACTGTATGTTGAGTTACAGAGTCAAATTGTCTCGGAACAAAACATGCACAATAGTTTTGCAGCAGTGCCTGCCGTAAAGCGGTGACTGTCGTAAAAAAGAAGCGGAACGCGGCATTAACTTGAAGTGGAGGCAGCGATGTCTGTGGTGTGGAGATATTTTAAAGTGGATGACAAATGGAAAGTTCGTATTTCAAGAGGAGGTAAGGAAAAGGCTGCATTTAACACAACAAACCTGATTAGGCACATCAGAAACAAACACCCGACACAATACACAGAGTTTAACCAGACAACGCAGCCCAGCTCATGCTGCAAGAGACTTTATAATTTATATTTATCTCATAAAGAAAAACATACACTTCCTTCTGTGAAGCCACAGGAGGAGAGTTAAGGAGTGCTGTTCAGAAAAGCATGTTACTAGCCTTATTTTATAAAACTGACACTTTAAGTTTATTTGTTTACATGCCTGCTCAGGTTCTGGTTCTGCTCAGGTTCTGGTTCTGCTCAGGTTCTAGTTCTGCTCAGGTTCTGGTTCTGCTCAGGTTCTGGTTCTGCTCAGGTTCTAGTTCTGCTCAGGTTCTGGTTCTGCTCAGGTTCTGGTTCTGCTCAGGTTCTGGTTCTGCTCAGGTTCTGGTTCTGCTCAGGTTCTGGCCAGGTTCTGGTCAGGTTGTGGTCATGTTCTGGTATTTTAAGTTGAGCTGCTTATTTTAAATTAGACATTTATACTGTTGCACTAAACTTCAATGTGAAGAATTTTATTTTAAATCTTATTACTTGATTGTTCAATCTACCTCACAGAAGTACTCTGTTAAATGTTAAGGTAAATAAAATAAAAATTAAGGGACATCTGGATCTGTTTCTTTTTTTCCCCTTCATTTTAAAAATGTATTTTAGAAGTATCGGATCGGGACTCGGTATCGGCCAATTCCTAAAATTAAAGGACTCGGACTCGGGGCCAGAAAAACCTGATCGGGACATCCCTAAACAAAAGTATGACAGGCGGGAAACGCAAATAAACATAAAGAAACAGACAGACAGACAGACAGAGCCTGACACTGCCATTCTCATAATTTTTTGCCGGGGTTGGCCTCTTGTGCTGTGGACTGGGGAGGAGCATACGAGCAGGGTGACGTGCTGCGAAGTGGAGTCAAGCGCGGAGGAGCAATGCTGTTTGGTGCTCGTGAGGAGTCAGACTGGAGTTTTTCATTGGATTTCATTGGACCTGAATAATAATTTTATTCTGGATCACGCTGTTGTTCCCTGCTGACCTGAAACAGGCTAGGATCATGCCTTTCATTTCAGGAGGATTTTCTGGCAGCTCACTCTGCTATTTGTTGAAAATTATCTGTTTCTACCTGTTGATTGTGGACCTAGCTTCGGTTTCCCATGGCCGCATCCATTCATCTTCACAAGAGGGCTGGAGTCCCCCTCAGCCCAACTCAAATTGCAGTTGGGCCACCTCCTTGGATTTATTTGCACATTTAATTTGTGATGCTTTATGGTCCGAGACTTTTCTGCACCATTCATATTATTGTCATTATTTTCAGATCTCAGACTATCTGGAATCACTGAATCTTGTTACCAAATCTGGATCTGCCCATCATTGAAACGTTCACTGTTTTAAGGTTCTGAATGATCGTGTCTTCATTAATGTTTCTCATGGTTCAATTATGGGGGCTAATTTTACACTATTAAAGGTTCAGTATGTAATTTCTGGAACACGCTGGATCTTAGGAAAATTTTTAACAGAGACACGTTTCTGGTCCCTCCCCCTCAGAGCCATATATGGCTCTGTTACCCTTGCTCTGCTGAAATTCAAATTCAAGCTCTGTTTTTATTGGCTGATTCAAATTCAAGCTCTGTTTTTATTGGCTGGTTACAAACTCTGTTTTTATTGGCTGGTTAACGGCGTGTCACTGTGGCTTTTTAGAAATGCTTTTAGAGAAGCAAGGGGACAATAGTTTTTTTCAGAGATTACTTGTCTAAAATCAGTATGTCAGGAGGTAGTGACAGAGTGAAGAAATATGTTAAAAATATATTGTTAGAAAAGTTACATACAGCTCCTTTAACTCCTGTAATTACACATCAGTGACAAAAAACTCAAGAAAATGTCTGATAATAATGTTGTTACTTCTCTCAGGAATTCAGCCCAACCCTGGACCCCCCACTAACTATAGTACACCAAATGACTTTAAAAACATGTCTGGTCTTCATTTTCTGCATGTAAACGTTCATAGCCTTCTAAAAAAATCTCGATGCCTTGAAAATTCTAGTCAGTTCTTCTGGGGCAGATGTAATCTTCATCTCTGAAACTTGGCTCAACAAATCTGTACTAAATGATGATCTGGTAATCGATGGATAAAAAGGGGGGGGGGGGTAGAGTCGCTATTTACATCAGAAATTATTTGGTTTCCAGTATTGTGTCTGCTAAAACAATCCCAAACCAGTTTGAGGCCTTAGCTGTAAACATCACTTTGAACGGAGACCAGATCTTATCTGTAGTGGGTTGTTATCGTCCCTCCTTCGCAACACCTGAGGCTATGTCCTTACTGACAGAATTCCTAGGAAATTTAAAATTCAAAGATATTTTTTGGGCAGGAGATTTCAACATTGACTGGGATATGTCGACCCCCCTCTGTGATAAATTCAAGGAATGTTGTCTATCACTCAATCTAACCCAACTTATTGACTCTTCTAGCCTGGTTAAAACCAGACCCTTGTCCGTCACTTCGCTTTGTACTCGGCTGAGTAAAAACGAGCCGGCCAAGATTTGCATGTCAGGGGTGTGGAAACCACCCGCTGATTAACATGCAGTCTTTGTTTGGCTGGTTTCTGAGCTTTTCACACTGCTTGCTATTGGTTTCAGCCAATAATATGCAGATTTGAAAGCTTTCCTAGGTAGAGTCTGTGTTGACAGTCAGTGCTGGGGGTTGGGGTTAAGGCAAGTTAATGTAAATGAACAGCATTTGTTAACACCCCCAGGTAACAATTCAGGAATGGGGACTTTCTTCTAAAACTTTGAGGCCTGTTTTCTCCCTAATCTTATTTGCAGATTGCCAACATTGAAATGGCTGTATCTTCTTCATTTTTTTTTTTTTTTTGGGGTGCCATGTGTTTGGCATCATCGGATAGCTTAGAACCCACACTTTCAGATTCTGTAAATAACTCAAAATGACCCAGGGGAGACTTGTTCCTGGTTTTGCTGTGGCCAGTCACAAATGTCAGCAAAGTAGTTTAGTCCTCAGCATTTTTTAAAGACAGTTCTAAAATGTTCTAGTCATTAAGCTTGAAAAAGCCTCAGGCCAACAGATTGAACAAATATGTCTTCAGTCCATTGTCCTTTCAAAGCTTCAAGTCACCTCTTAGCAGCTGCTGATTGAATTTCCATGTTTGTCTTCCTATTGTGCTGCTGTGGGCCCTGGAAAATGCTGATGGACCCAGAACTCGATCTGTACTATCTTCTTTAGGACAAAGGAGTATAAATAACCAGCACAGGAGAGGCAGGAATGCAGAGAACGAGCAAGCAGAGAGAGCAGGTCTCATTCAGGTTATCCTGGCAGGTTTCTGGAGGAGTGGTGGAGCAACGGCACAGCAGAGGAGGACACGGGGCAATTTGTCTGCACCTCCGTGTTTACTGGAGCTGATCAGAAACTGACGGTTGCTGCAAAGTGAGAAGACCTGGTGTTCATGTGTGTGATGGACTGCAAGTGTCTCCAGCTAGGACAGTTGTTCCCTCGTCGCCCTGAGAGGTGGACAGGACGAAGGATGAGGCTCGGCCGGACAGTCCGGGTAACTGTAAATATTCACTCAGTCCATGTCTGTCCATCCGTCACACCCTGAGTGTTCTTGCAACAGCCTGAGAGTCGTGGTGTGACTGAGTTATAGAAAAAGATTGTCCAGTTTGTGAAGGAGTCTCAAAATCGGTCTCAGATTGATCAATTCATACACATGTGCTTATAAAATCTTAGCCTGGTTGAAACCAGACCCTTGTCCTTCACTTCGCTTTGGACTAGGGTCTGGCATTCCTCCCATAGAAAACGATTTCTCCGTTCGATTTTTGAACGGACCAATCAGAGAACAGAAGGCGGAGTTTTGTTAGCTTAGCCTGGCGAGGTCCAGGCTATTCAGATAAATAGCTCAGAAACCACTCGGTGGATATTTTTTATGCTACCAGTGTGTAATTATATGGCTCTAATTTACTGACTGTTGGCCTAGATGAAACATTTGAGATAAAATTCGATTTTTTATCATTTATTTTCGTAGCGCACCCGAGGCTGTTTGGAAAATGTCAAACCGAAACTATTTAAATCCAGCAGATTTGACCATTTCGTGAATTGATTTAGGAACTGTTAAGCTCAGGAACACTTCTGATATAACGTCAGCTAAGAAATATATTTTTTATCAGCAGAGAAATAATAGTTTTTTACCTTGTTTTGATGAAAATTCCTTCGTGGCGGCAGCCATTTTGAATGACGACGTCAGTCGACATCGTTCAAAACTCCGCCTTCTGCTCTCTGATTGCTCAGGAACACTTCTGATATAACGTCAGCTAAGAAATATATTTTTCTCAGCAGAGAAATAATAGTTTTTTACCTTGTTTTATTGAAAATTCCTTCGTGGCGGCAGCCATTTTGAATGACGACGTCAGTCGACGTCGTTCAAAACTCCGCCTTCTGTTCTCTGATTGGTCCGAACAAAAATCTACCGGAGAAATCCTTGTGGATGGGGGAAGTCCCAGACTGTGCAGTGAAGGGAAATGAGAATTGAGCGGAGCTGTGCAGGAAGGCGAGGGCCAGGCTAATTAAATCTATTAACAGCTGTTTTTTAGCGTCCATCTCCAACACAGCACAGATAACTCAGCGGGTAAAAGGCACATCTCTCCATTAAACTACAAACTGAATAGACCAGGTTAGCTGTCTCACCATGCCACCAGGCTTCACTCTAAACTCAACTAAAACCTCTACCTCACTGGGCTGCAGCCTGTGGAAACAAGCTGCAGAACAACATTTGCAAGGGCGACTCCAAAATGTATCAAAGTGTTTGCAGGGCTTCTCGAATTTCTCATGAGTCGCAAAGACTTACCGTCTTGTCACTTGAATCTTGGAACATTTTCACAAAATTTGTTCAACAAAATTTCCTCAATATAATCGTTTTACTCAGTACAGTATAATGAACATTTTACAGGTGTTTGAAACACTTCTCAATCGGCCTGTCACAACAACGAATTTTGCTGGGAGGTTAGTTTATTGTCTCAGAAATTATTGTGATAAACGATAATATTGTTTGAAATTTGCAATAATTAGTAATTATTGTAAAATTTAAGAAGAAATGTTTGTTAATTTGTCTAAAAAAGCTAAGTCTGGTCCTCTGGACATAAAAAAAAGCACAAAAAAAAGCAAGAAAAAATTTGTAGAAACATTTCGTCTTTCGTCCAAAAGACTTCCTCAGTCTGAGGTGCTGTATTCAGCTCAGTCTTATAAATAGCACCCTCTCACTGTGGATCAACCAGTTGGCTGAACTAATTTAATTAGTTAATTTAATTAACTTTGTTAAAACTACTATGATCACATCACTCCTGTCCTGCAGCAGCTCCACTGGCTCCCGGTTAAATCACGCATCATCTTCAAAATTCTACTCCTCACGTTCAAAGCTATCCACAACCTTGCCCCTCCTTATCTATCTGACCTCCTACAAATCTCCATCCCATCACGCTCTCTCAGATCCTCCTCTTCACTACATCTCCATGTACCCTCTGCCCGCCTCTCCACCATGGGGAGCAGGGCCTTCACCTGCTCTGCCCCTCACCTCTGGAACGCTCTACCGCCAGACCTTCGAAACACCACCTCCCTTTCTCTGTTCAAGACTGCCCTGAAAACACATCTCTTTAGACTAGCTTATCACTAACTTTGCTAAATGTATTTTTATCTTCCATTTTATATCCTTTATGTATTTTATATTTCAATTTGTCGCTGATAATGTTTGCTCTGTATTACACTGTGTTGGTTTGTTAAGTGTCCTTGGGTGTCCTGAAAGGCGCTTTTAAATAAAATGATTATTATTATTATATTATTATAATTTGCTTTGTGTGCAGTCCCTTTTTTGACCACCAGATGACAGTATAAGACTGTTTGAACCGAAGGATGGATAGTGAACATCGTGTCTCTTTAAGAAAAATGGGAGAGAGGCCCCTTGATGTGACATGGCCTGTCTCTCTTCGGTTCTCAAAATGGCGGACGCTCTCTTTAGCATAGTATTTTTCACACAAAGCATTTAATAAAAAATCAGTAAACAAGTTCTCAGCTTCTTTTTGTGGAGAAAAACTTTTTACACAAAGGAACGAGTTTCAACAATGAATTTTGGAGCTTCATCAAGACAGATTTTTTCCCGAGGTTGGCTTGTTAGCTTAGCTCGTAGCTTAGCTTCTCAGTTTAGCTGCTTTTAACAATCCAAAAACACATTTTTTTTCCGTTTAAACAGATTTTTTTTTTAAAGAAAGAAAAGGAGGGGTCAGTAAAGAGCACCGGAGTTGAAACCTTTGTCATCCAGTGTCTTCAGTAGAAAGAGAGAGACACAAAGAAGCGATAAAGCCGATAAATGAAAATGAGGTCAATAATTTTAATTTATCATGCGATTAATTGATTTATTGTTTATTGCAACAAGCCTGCTTCTCAATTTAGTTTCAGTTTTGGTTGCATTTTAACACCTGCACCTGCTCTTATGACAGATAACCTTCAAAGCTACAACCCTGAATGTTCAGGGCTATAAACCATGCCCATAAAAATAAATAAATATTTTTAAAAAATGTTTTAAAACTAGTCCAAATCTGCCCATCTTCATTTCAAATGTGTACTATAGTAAATTAAATCCTAAGCGTGTGGGCAGCTGTCAATATGGGTACCAATATAGGTACAATGTGGGCAACAAAATAATGCCTAGAATACAGCTACATGTGACAATAGGCCTTGATTCTGACAAACTATCCATTCAAAACATCTGCTTTGTTGCAAACACGTAAAAAGTTTATGTGTGGAGTTGGTTGTTTTTATTTGGTTTCACAAACAAACAACAACAAAAAAACACTAATTGTTAACTCATGACTCAAGACAGATAATAAACAAGATATGTTCAATTCATAGATGAAACTGTGTCATTTTGTAGACATGGACAAATTTGTTCAAACCCTTTCAATAAACAAAAGTCCTATTCGCATCGGATTAGTTTTATCTTGGGACCACACATGCTATTTGTAATAATTACGGAGATTGTCTGTGTTGTTAATCCCATGCAAATCGGCCATGTCAGTAATTTGTAAAGTAAAAATTACCCCTCAAATTACCTACTATATTTTGCTGAACTCCAAGGTCCTGTGATAATAATAATCCAATGTGAATAGGCATCTCTATGATTTGGACAGAAATGGGCGGGATCTGAAAAGTAATGAGGCATTTTTTGTTGTTTTTGTTTTCCCCTCTGGGGGTAGGCCGTCAGGGGTTGTCCTGGGGTATGGGGGGATTCGGGGCCTGGGGGTTCGCCGTGGGCGGGGCTGGCATTGCGCTCTCCCTGGGGCTGCTTGGGCTCGGGTGTCCTGTCCTGTCGGCAGGGAGAGGGTTGGGCCGGATCTTGGATGTCGGCTACTCTCCACCCCAGAATGAATGGGCCTACCTCCTGGGTTTGGGTATGGGCTGCCCCAAGTAGGGGGCAGGTACATGTCTTGGACCTAGGGGGTATAGAGGGTGCATCAGGATTATGAATGGAACGTGTCGTTATTGTTTGTCTTTGTGTGAGTGAGGATGAGGGTGGGTCTGAGTGAGTGTGTCTGTGTATGAATGTTTAAATGTCAGGCTGAGACTTAGTCTGACCCCTCTCTGATACATCTGAGGCTACTTGGTGTCGCGCTCCTGCCACGTGGCCTCCGGGTGGGTGTCCCTTGGCCTGCGGGTGCAGCTGGGGGCCCTTGCTGTCGCCTTCGGGGGTTGGGCGCTTGGGCGTGTGTCGGCTCGGCCTGGTGGCTGCCTGGTGGGGCTCGGGTCCTCTGGTCCTATCGGGTCCGGGCCTGAGGGATGGGCGTCCCCGGTGCCCGGGCCTTGGTGACCGGGCCTGGGGCTACGTCAGTGCAGCGGGCTCTTGCAGCGGGCTCCGGCGGGGGCCTGTGGGCTTGTCGCTGTTGGCCTCCCGGGGGTCATTGTGTGTAGGTCACTGGTGGAGCTCGTCCGGCTCTCCCCCTTGGTCGGATCTGGGGAGTGGGCGAGTGGCTTGTCCTGTTCGGGTGGCCCTGGGGACTCTGGGCTCGGGGTCCTTCTTGGGGTCTTGGGCTTTGATCGCCCCTTCGTCTGCCTCGGGCCTTGGGGGGACGGATCTCTGATGCTTCACGGTCGCTACTAAATGTTCTATTGGAGGAACCTTATTCACTTATGCATGCTCACAACCACACACAAATGGATGCAGGGATGTATATGTAGATATCATATGCAGATATGTAGATGGATATGTGATATGAATGCATATGTATGTATACTGTATATATATTTGTAGGTATGGGTATGTTTATTTATGGAAATCTACTGCAAGGTCATGAATATTATTAGTCTTTATGCATGTATGTTTCGTTGCTGTGTTCTGTCATGTGCTTTGCAGGATTGCGGACGGAGGTTGGGTGTGTTTGCCTTGTGCTCTTTTTGTGGATAATTGTTGTTTTGTTGTCTTACTTTCTATCTTTCCTTTCTCTCTATTAAAAAAAAAAATCATATCGGTGTGAGAGGATGGCTGTAAGGTGAGAAGGGAGGCCATCTATA
>JBBPBX010028865.1:0-17610 GCA_038048925.1 Garcialebias charrua | reverse complement strand
TTCGACTATCCGACGGACCCTCCTCTCCAGAACCCCTGAATAGACCTTACCAGGGAGGCTTAAGAGTGTGATCCCCCTATAGTTGGAACACACCCTACGGTCCCCCTTTTTGAATAGGGGAACCACCACCCCAGTCTGCCAATCCAAGGGAACTGCCCCCGATGTCCACGCAATATTGCAGAGTCGCGTAAGCCAACACAACCCCACAACATCCAGAGCCCTAAGGAACTCAGGGCGAATCTCATCCACCCCCGGAGCCCTGCCACCGCAGAGCTTTTTAACCACCTCGGCGACCTCAGCACCAGAGATTGGAGAGCCCGACCCAAAGTCCCCAGGCTCCGCTTCCTCAGTGGAAGACGTGCCAGTAGGATTGAGGAGGTCTTCGAAGTATTCCGCCCACCGACTCACAACATCCCGAGTTGAGGTCAACAGCACGCCATCCCCACCATAAATGGTGTTGGTCGCGTACCGCTTTCCCCCCCTGAGACGCCGGATGGTGGACCAGAATCGCCTCGAAGCCGTACGGAAGTCATTCTCCATGGCCTCTCCGAACTCCTCCCACGCCCGAGTTTTTGCCTCAGCAACCACCCGAGCCGCATGCCGCTTGGACTGTCGGTACCTATCTGCTGCTTCCGGGGTCCCACAGGCCAAAAAGGCCCAATAGGACTCCTTCTTCAGCATGACAGCATCCCTCACCGCCGGTGTCCACCACCGGGTTCGAGGGTTGCCACCACGACAGGCACCAACAACCTTGCGGCCACAACTCTGATAAGCTACCTCGACAATAGAGGCGCGGAACATGGCCCACTCGGACTCAATGTCCCCCGCCTCCCTCGGAACGTGTTCAAAGCTCTCCCGGAGGTGGGAGTTAAAGCTCCGTCTTACGGGAGACTCTGCCAGACGTTCCCAGCAGACCCTCACAATACGTTTGGGTCTGCCAGGTCTGACCGGCATCCTCCCCCACCATCGGAGCCAACTCACCACCAGGTAGTGGTCAGTTGACAGCTCCGCCCCTCTCTTCACCCGAGTGTCCAGGACATGCGGCCGCAGATCAGATGAGACGACAACAAAGTCGATCATCGAACTGCGACCTAGGGTGTCCTGGTGCCAAGAGCACATATGTACACCCTTATGCCTGAACATGGTGTTCGTTATGGACAATCCATGACGAGCACAGAAGTCCAACAACAGAACACCACTCGGGTTCAGATCAGGGGGGCCGTTCCTCCCAACCACACCCCTCCAGGTCTCACTGTCATTGCCCACGTGAGCGTTGAAGTCCCCCAGTAGAACAAGGGAGTCCCCAGGAGGCGCACTCTCCAATACCCCCTCCAAGGACTCCAAAAAGGGTGGGTAATCTGCGCTGCCGTTTGGCGCATAGGCACAAACAACAGTCAGAGCCCGTCCCCCCACACGTAGGCGAAGGGAGGCTACCCTCTCGTTCACCGGGGTGAACCCCAACGTACAGGCACCAAGATGGGGGGCAACAAGTATGCCCACTCCTGCTCGGCGCCTCTCACCAGGGGCAACTCCAGAGTGGAAGAGTGTCCAACCCCTCTCAAGGAAACTGGTTCCAGAGCCAGAGCCATGTGTTGAGGTGAGTCCGACTATTTCTAGCCGGAACCTCTCAACCTCACACACTAGCTCAGGCTCCTTCCCCACCAGAGAGGTGACATTCCATGTCCCAATGGCCAGCTTCTGTAGCCGAGGATCAGACCGCCAGGGTCCCCGCCCTCGGCCACCACCCATCCCACATTGCACCCGACCCCTTTGGCCCCTCCCATAGGTGGTGAGCCCATGGGAAGGGGGACCCACGTCTCCTCTTCGGGCTGTGCCCGGCCGAGCTCCATGGGTAAAAGCCCGGCCACCAGGCGCTCGCCAACGTGCCCCACCTCCGGGCCTGGCTCCAGAGTGGGGCCCCGGTGACCCGCGTCCGGGCGAGGGAACATTGATTCCATTAATTGAACTCATCATAGGGGTCTTTGGGCTGCACTTTGTCTGGTCCCTCACCTAGGCCCTGTCTGCCTTGGGTGAATATTATCATATTTTATTTTTTTTATATAACTTTAGAAAATCTTGTTGTTATTTCTTGTTTTTTATTCAGCATTCACTCCTGCTCCCCAGTCAGTCTTGCTCCACCCACTCACACCGGTTTCTGGATCACCGCCACCACTTGCCTAATCAGTTTGATCACCTGGGGTGGCTGTGGCTGAGTGGTTAGAGCAGTCGTCCTCCAGTGCAAAAGCTGGGGGTTTGATTCCACCAGCAGTCACATGTTGAAGTGTCCCTGGGCAAGACACTGAACCCCTCACTGCCTCCGATGTGTGTCCCATCAATGTATGAATGTGATAAAGCACTGATTTTTTTTGTATAGATCTAGTAGAGTGCTGTATGAATGGATAAGGGAGAACACAGATTGTGTTGTAAAGAGCTTTGAGTGTATTGATAAGATAGAAAGGTGATATATAAGTACAGTCCATTTACCTTCAGTCTGGCATTTTGGCTTCCACCCCTGGTCTGGTCTTCTATGTCTTCTTCAGTTTTGGTTTGTTTGCAGTGTTTGCTGTCACACAAACTTTTTGTTATATTTACTATTAAATGTTTAAGTTATACTTGAGTTCCTCATGCTCAGTCTGCATTACTGTGTCCAACAACAAAACATGACAGTCTGTGTTTAAAAACCACAAAATATGAGTTACCTAAGTTTTTATGTCTCTTGGACAATCATGGATTTGTTAGGTTCTGTGGAAAAATACAACTATCATCAGCACAACAATGAAAATTGTATCTCTTGCTGTCTAATAACTTTACGTAATGGAAGCAAATGTAAATTAAAGAGTGTTTTTTTAAACCCTAAGGGTGAGTGTTGGAGCAGAGGTTAGAAAAGCCTGTGATCGGAAGGTCGCCTGCTCTACTCCCAGAACTGACAACATCAAAATGTGGGTGGGAAACATGAAACCTACACCTGCCTCCACCCTCATTTGCCCCACTCTGGGCCCTTGAGCAAGACCCTTAACCCCCACCATCTGCTCCCCCAGGTTCCCTATATGGCAGCTCTCTGCTCCACACAGAGGGCTGTGGTAGAATAAAAACAGTTGCCAAGTCTTCATACTATAGTTCACTGTGGCGACCCCTAAAGAAGAGAGCAGCCAAAAGAAGGGAAAATAAAGTTAAGCACTAAAACCTGAAGAACTGATCTTTACTAATTTGAGTGTATAAAGTGTACTGATGTTAATAATAAATAACTGCTTTGCTGCTAAAGTAAAGCATACTATCTACAAGAAAAAAAAAACTTTTTGCCAATGTATACAAACTATCCATGACTATAGAATTTCTGGAGTTAGCATAACTGTGTGTTAATGAGATTACGATGATGGCTGAAGAGTTTGATGAAGTCCCATGAAATATAAACATTAAAACCCCACACAGATACTCCATAGTAAATGGACTGCATTTATATAGCACTTTTCTATCTTGTCAAAAAGTGCTTTACACTACAATCTGTGTCCTCATTTACTCATTCATACAGCACTCTAATATATCTATCTAAAGAATAATCAGTACTTTATCACATTCATACGCAAATGTTTTTTTTCAAAGTAAATTCATTTATTCATTAATTTCAAATAAACAAAATAAATTACCAAAAAAAAAAACATTGAATGAAAAGGTGCAGAAAAAAGAAAAATAGTCTTATAATATCTGCCCCTTATTGAAAAAAAATAAATAATAATAACTACAAACTAACAACAAGCTATGCTTGGACAATCTCCAAATAGAAAACAAAAAACATCAGGTATCCTTCACTTGGCATCATACCTTCCCAACAACTTTAACTTAATCATCTTTTTAAACATATACATTGTTTTAGAAATATTTATGGTGATATCAAGTCAATTCCACAATCCTGTTCCCTGAATTACAACTCGGCTCCTTCAGACTAGCTCTAAATGAAGGTTTTTACAAACATTTCCATTCTCTTAAAGTGCAACTTACCCCACGTCCAGAGATAGCCCCGCCCCAGCCCAGGATTTGAAAAATGCAGAAAAATGGGAGTGTCAACAGACACCGCAGAAAGGAGGGGGAGGCAGGTGGTGGGTGAGCGAGGAGGTGTGGCCAGGACGAGAGACTGTCATTGTTTCTGAATGTTAAAATTACATTAGTAATAAACCACTTAAAACAAGCAACACAAAGTATTATTATGTAGATGTATTTATCTATTCTCACCCGATCTATCCGAAACAAAAGGCTTAAAAAAAAAAATGCCGTGACCGGGATTCAAACCCCGGTCCATTGGGTGCCAATCCAGTTTGTTACCTCTCGACCAACCTGGCAATTATGCAAGAGCAGTCCTTCATAGTATAAGAAACAAATACAACCACCTACTTTTAGAACGCTGGAGTTTTGATTAGATTTTGATGAAGTGAAAAGTATTCTTAAAATAAATAAGTTGCTAATCTGAAAAGTATATCGATCAGTGGTGCTTGTATGTTACAGACTGTCGCAACGCGAGTGTGTGTGTGTGTGCGCGCAGACAGAAAGGAGGAAGACAGAGACGATCTCTGCAAGGGGAGTGGCTATGGCTGAACCTCTTTTATACTCAGGCAGGAGACGATGTGACGTCACAACTGAGCATTTGAACTAATAGTAAAATTAACGTGCAATTCACCAGTTCAACCCATAGGGCTATCGTGAACACGTTTTTAGACCAAATATTGCCGATTTTAACTAATACGCACAAATACATGAAAATTAACACAGAAATAGTGCTCTGAAACATTTTTAACACATTATAGCAGACCTGGGCATTGTACGGCCCCAGGGCCACATGCGGCCCTTTGGTTGACTCTGACCGGCCCCCGTAAGGGGAGTTACAACAAAAACATAGTTTTTACCAAATCCAGGTGTAGATCATCTTTCAATGATGATCATCTGCCAGCTTTGCTTCTCATCTCCACCTCAGTTATTCAACCTGACTTTAATGCTCTCGGTAAAGTCCAACAGAGACCAGATTTCTCTCACCAAACAAGAAAAAAGAACTGAGAAACATCAAATGAGGACTTTAGACTTCAAATGTAAAGGCACCAACCAGTGAACAGGGACTCAAAATCATAGTTCAGTGACAATCACTATTATACGATGTTTCATAATATTTGAAGTACAAAGGCAATATTGTGATGTCTTTAGAAAGATAAGAACCTCTTTCCAACAGTACATGAAACTCAAAATGTGCTTTTGGGTGATTATGGCTGAAAATGATCACTAATAAAATCAGTCACAAATGGTAAAATATTCAGTGTACCATTGTACTGGGAAATTTCATTGAGTAAATGACATTTTTTGTAAAGAAACCTCTTATTTTGTTGATTAATCATAACTAATAATTTTACCAGTTTGTCTAAACAATGATATTTACTGCTTTTAATAAAGAAATACTATTAATATTATGCAGTATTGAATTATGTCATTTGGCCCGGCCCCCCACAATATTTTCTATTTCTCATGTGGCCTCATGGAAAAAATAATTGCCCACCCCTGCATTATAGGGAGTTTATCAGCTAAAAAAAGTTAAATTTGGGTTTAGTTTCACTTTAATAATAATAATAATAATAATAAACTTTATTTGTATAGCACCTTCCTACAATGCCTTGCATTGACCAAGGTGCTTAACAGGATAAAAAGATGAATAAACTGGAACAATAAATCAATGAAAATAGAATAAGAAACAACAGCAATAAAAGAAGGCAATGGAAATAAAAAATGCTACATACTAAAATAACACAAGTAATAAAAGTTACACACTGAAAGCTTTTTTGAACAAGTGGGTCTTCAGTCTGGTTTTGAACAGAGTCAGATCAGAGGTGGCACGCAGCTCAAGGGGGAGGCTGTTCCAGGCTTTTGGGCCGGCAACAGAAAAGGACCGGTCTCCCCATTGTTTGTACCTTGAGCGAGGCACCTCCAGCAGGTGTTGACTGGCAGATCGTAAAGCTCTGCCGGGCTGATGGGCTTTCAAAAGTTCTGAGATGTACAGAGGTGCAAGTCCATTCAGAGCTTTGAAAACAAACAGGAGCAGCTTGAACTGTATCCTGAACTGAACCGGGAGCCAGTGTAGAGAGGACAGGACAGGAGTGATGTGTTCATATTTTCGTGTGTTAGTCAACTTTTAAACACATTTTAATTGAATGTTTGGGTGTAATATTTTTTATGAGCTTTATACATGACTGTAAAATACTATATTCAACCAAATCATAAAATTTTAATAATTTCAAGTTACGAAATAATATATTTGTTGGGTGACCGTAGCACTTCCTACTAATAATTCTAGCTCTTTTTTATAAAATAAAAATAAGGTTTGTAATTGTTTTGCATGCTTTTCCCCAAACTTCATCATATTAAATATGGAATAATAATTACATTATAAAATGTATACAACACTTTGTCATTCAAATGTTATTTTACTTTATACAGTGATGTAATTGATTTTGCTATTTTTATTCTTAAGTAATGTATATGATATTTCCATGTCAGCTTCTCATCAATAACGACACACCCAAATTTTATTTAATTTACTCTATGAATTTCAATACTGTCAATTTTAATTGGGACTTCAGTAATTTTATTTAATTACTAAATATTGTATAGTTTGTCTTTTCCAAATTTAATGATAACTTAATAAGTTGGAACTGTGTTTGTATTTTTATCAATTCTGCCTGTATCATCTCTAACATCAGTTCAATATCTTCTCCTGAACAAAAAAAATGTGGTCTCATCTGCAAATAAAACACACTTCAAAAGCCTTGACATAACAACCAGATCATTCACATACAAAATAAACAACTTTGTACCCAACACAGAGCCCTGAAGAACTCCACATCCATTAACACTCCTAGGTAAATGGACTGCATTTACATAGCATTTTTCTATCATATCAAAAAGTACCCAATCATACAGCACTCTAATATATCTCTCCAAACAATCAGAGCTTTATCACATTCATACACCAATGTGAAAAACATCAGAGGCAATGAAGGGTTCAGTGATCTTGCCCATCGACGCTTCTAAATGTGACTGCTGACAGAAAGCCAAACTTAAACAAGTCACATAAGTGAAGGATGACCTATTGTCATTGGGTGCCAACATGCTACGGATATTGCAGCCCTCTGTTTGTCCCTGTGTTTAACCTCCTGGTTCAGCAAGTTTTTTACAAAGCTACACTACAGTGATAGAGCCACTAGAACAGGGGTCACCAACCTTTTTGAAACTGAGAGCAACTTCGTGGGTAATAAACTCTTTGGAAATAACAAAGCGTAAATTGAAAAATAGTATAATAAACATATTTTAAGAACATATTTTTAAGATAGACATTATAATATATATATAAATACAAATAAAGAATAACAACTGAATAAAATGAATTTTTTTTTCCATTTATAGATGGCCTCCCTTCACACCTTATAGCCATCCTCTCACTCCAATATGTATTTTTTTTTTAATAGAGAGAAAGAAAGAAAAGAGAAAGTGAGACAACAAAACAACAATTATCCACAAAAAGAGCACAAGGCAAACACACCAAACCTCCGTCCACAATCCTGCAAAGCACATGACAGAACACAGCAACGAAACATACAAGCATAAAGACTGATAATATTCATGACCTTGCATTAGATTTCTATATATAAACATACCCATACCTACAAATATATATACAGTATACATACATATATATTTATATTCATTTATATACCCATCTACATATATCTACATATACATCCCTGCATCCATTTGTGTGTGGTTGTGAGCATGCATAAGTGAATAAGGTTCCTCCAATAGAACATTTAGTAGCGATTGTGAAGCATCAGAGATCTGTCCCCCCAAAGCCCGAGACAGACGAAAGGGCGATCAAAGCCCAAGACCTCAGGAAGGACCCCGAGCCCAGAGTCCCCAGGACCACCCGAACAGGACGAGCCACTCGTCCACTCCCCAGATCCGACCAAGGGGAAGAACCGGACGAACCCCACCAGGGACCACACACAATGACCCCCCGGGGTCAACAGCGACAAATGCACAGGCCCCCGCCAGAGCCCGCTGCACCGATGTAGCCCCAGGGCCGGACACCGATGCTCGGGCACCGGGGACGCCCACCCCTCAGGCCCAGACCCGACAGGACCAGAGGACCCGAGCCCCGCCAGGCAGCCACCAGGCCGAGCCGACCAACGCCCAAGCGCCCAGCCCCAGATAGTGAGGGTCCCAAGCACGCCCGCAGGCAGAGGAACACCCACCAGGGGGCCACGTGGCAGGAGCGCGACACTAGGTAGCCTCAGAAGTATCAGAGAGGGGGCAGTCCAAGTCCCAGCCTGACACTTAAACATTCATACACAGACACACTCATTTAGACCCACCCTCATCCTCACCCTCAGTCATAGAAAGACAAACAATAACGACACGTTCCATTCATAATCCCGAAGCACACTCTATACCCCCCAGGTCCAAGACATGTACCTGCTCCCTACATGGGGCAGCCCACATCCAAACCCAGGAGGTAGGCCCATTCATTCTGGGGTGGAGAGTAGCAGACATCCAAGATCCGGCCCACCCCGCGCCCCGCCGACAGGACAGGACAGGACACCCGAGCCCAAGCAGCCCCAGGGGGAGCGCACTGCCAGTCCCGCCCACGGCAAACCCGCAGGCCCCGAACCCCCCCACACCCCAGCACAACCCCTGACGGCCCACCCCCAGAATGTCCGCCAGGCAACCAGGGGGGTAAGAGAAAAATAAATAAATAATATATATATATAAATAAATACATAAATAAATAAAATTGAAATTAACAAATCAAGACCCCGACACACACACCCCCGTCCCCAAATGTACTGTTGGTGAGTGTTGTTCTAAAGTGTACTTAAAAAGGAAAGAGAAGGAGCAAAGGCTGGCATTGTACCAGTTTCCCCTCCACTCCAACTCTAACCCAAGCCCTAATTGTCTAAATGCATAATGTTGAGTGAGCACAGGCATGGGGGCGAGAGTGATGTCATCCCGCCACCCATAACAATGTGCTCACTCCATTCCCTATATGTGACTTTTATGAAGAAGTTTATGAATGAATGTCTAAAGTGTATATAAAATTGAGTCCCAGGTGTTCTGAACAACAGAGATGTATAAAATGAAATTTTAAATGCAGCTTAGTAGTGAGTTGTGCGATTTTTAGAACAGGTCCGAGGGCACCTCAAATGGTCCTCGGGGGCACCCGGGTGCCCGTGGGCACCATGTTGGTGACCCCTGCACTAGAATATACTCTACTATAGAAATGAGGTTGTTGCTCGTCTATGGGCAGTTAAAAGATGGAGGACATTTTCTGTAGACATATTTGTAGGGACACAGATTGAGGACTCAGAACAGCTCATCAAGCCTTCACCATTCTGATAATGACTAAAGGAATGAATAGAGCTGGCATGATAATTGCACTCTGGTCCTCTAGACATCTTCTAAACAATCCTTTCTATGTATGGACAGTTCTTCAGTCCTAAAGTCTTTCTCAGGTCAAATTGGCTCAACAGAGTCCTTCAATCATTCTTTTATAAACTCCCCATAAGAGAACGGCTTACATCTTTTCACAACTTTGTGAGAAATGACTAAACCAGTCTGGACTCCTCCACTCCTGCATGGTGACATTTTGGTAAAAGG
The DNA here is from genome assembly GCA_038048925.1 of Garcialebias charrua. NCBI lineage: Eukaryota > Metazoa > Chordata > Actinopteri > Cyprinodontiformes > Rivulidae > Garcialebias > Garcialebias charrua. The sequence goes on along the minus strand of JBBPBX010028865.1, from coordinate 7,929 downwards.
CTTTGCTGCTTGTGCAGTTTGGATCGTAAAGGGTCTGGTGTGAGCTGCTTTGTATTTCTCTGTGTTTAGTCCAATGATTCTGGTGACTCAACTTGTCCTCCACAAACTAAGCTCACTGTTTAGTCACTGACTTCAGGGGGTTGGTCGGTTACTTTCTCTACAATGGTACAAAATCATCCAAATTAACTGAAATACTTGTTTTTAATATTGCAGCAGGCACAGTGGCTCATATTTACCTGACCTATGTGAAAATCTTCTTCCTGCATGGTAGAGCAAAAACGTTTGCCTCATCTCTCTCTCTCCCTCTCTCAATGTCCCCCCTCATTCTTCCTACCTCATCATCCTCCTCCTCTTCCCAGCTGAAGAATCAATATCAAAATAGAGAAGTATTGATCAGAGGACACTGTTAAGCTGTAAAAACTCAATGCTGGAAGGAGCTGCAACCAAACGTGCAGTATTTGTGTGTTTTAGTTATTTTTCTTGTTATTTGTACTACTCGTATCTTGACGTTTAGCTGCAGTGGCCCACTTTTCCTATCATTAAAAATTGATGTAACATGAACAGATAGATTTAGGTTGGGAAGAGATGCAGGAACTGATTTTTTTATCTTGGTATTTAAGTTTAAATCCATTTCTACAGTACATTTCTGATGTCTGTGTCTCTTTAGGCAGTAAAACCAGTGGTGAGTCCACAAGTCAACCATGGACTGGGCAACAGAAGACTCATTAACTTCTCCCTGTCAGGTAGGTTGCTAACACCTGTCTTTGTCCTGTATGTGTTCTCATCAAGCCCTTCCTCCACCCACATCATGAGCATTTGGGTCTTAGGCCCTGTTTACACGGACACTGTGTGGGGGAAACGGAACCTATGGGCATGTTAATTAGGTCAAAAGTTTTGCGTCGACACAGGCGAATTCTGTGGATACGACTCTCTCCCCCCCACCCCACATCCTCATGATTTCACTGTAGTTACCATGCTGGGCCATTAGATGGCGCTGTGATTTTTGGAACCTTCACTACTGCGCATGCGTTCTGCCTGTAAACAGAGCAGACGAGGCAGCCTGTTTTCCTCTCTGGCTAAAAGTTCAGCTACTACAAGTTGTTGTCAACAAGTTAACAACAAGTTAAAGCTGGAATTTGGATAAGAGTCAACAGATTTGACACCAAGTGGGACCGCTTCATCTAACAAGCTGCACACCAGTTGCTGACTGGACCGGAACCGAGTCAACATGTCTGACTTTAGTCCGTGAGAATCAGCTGATTTCCAGCAGCGCTACAAGGTAAACAATGTTCTTAATAATGTTTCCTTGTGTTTAGTTCGATCACAGAACAACCAACTGAGGTTTTATTTTTATTTTTTTCCTGCGAGGTCGAAGCTGTTCCACGAAGCGGACCGGCGGTTCGGATGTGGGTCCAGTTTCCACCAGGATGAAAACAACAGAGTCCAGTTCATTAAAGTTCGGTTAACGTGTTTTTAAAAGTGTTCAATTTAATTCTCAGTGTTTGTGACATGAGTTTGTGGTGTTGAATAAATAAATAAATTAAAAATCAACCTGGTGTCTTCATTTTCAACATGCAGCATGTTAGGCATGACGTAACGAGTCCAGATAGCTTCATTTAGCTCAGATAAATTTAAATATCTCCCACGCTAACATAAATACTGTTTATTATTGTTAAACTGTTAATATATAGCACATTTAGTATGTTATAGTGCAGCGTGACACGTGAAATGTCCGACTGCCTCGTTAACAGAGACAACTGGATCCAGGCAGCTGGCTCTCTTCCAACACAGATGCAGGTAAGGTGTAGAATAATTAAATATGAGAATCAAAATATATTCCATCAGCTATAGTTCAGAAAGTGGTGCGTGTGTCCACTGTCCAGTCCACCGCCATTGTTAAAATGCCGGCTGTCTGCGCGTGCGTGCTGCGTGCATGTGTTCAAACAAAAGCTCCACGGGAGATGTTTACATTATCAACGGGGGGTCAGCGAAAAACTTCCACCTTGAGAGCAGGATCAGAAAAGTATCGGAGTCAAAGAGGGGGGCCAGCAGCGTCGTGTAGGCGATAAGCAAAGTCGCAAAGAGAAAGTAGCGGTTACACTCAAAATATGCGCCGTGTAAACAGGCCCTTAGACACTGACAGTACAGATGAAAATCATTCCAGCAATGGTCAGTGCCTTTTTGACTACCGTGTTTTTCGGAGTATAGGTCGCACCTTTTTATCATTTTTTCATGGCCTGCGACCTATACAGTATTCAGGTGCGACCCATATATGGCTTTTTATAAAATAAGCTGATTTGTAATCATTTATTAACAAAAATTAAACTGAGACACACTCTTACAATAATGTCAGCTAACAAATATATTTTTTAGGTGTTTATCCTGCTAAAATTATTCATTTATTAAAGAAAAGTTCAGCTCAGACACATATTTGCTATAATTTTTATCAAACAATTAATTGTTTTTAAGTGTTAATCTTCTTAAAAGCCTTGCTGTGCGCTCCTGTGGAAGAGACATTTGCAGCAGAGCTAAACACGGTCCACATTTTGACGTAGGTGCGACCTATACTCGGGTGCGACCTAAATGGATTTTTCCAATCCTTTGGCAATAATTGGATGGTGCGACCTATACTCGGGTGCGACCTATACTCTGAAAAATACGGTACTTTACTTACCCCTGAGACGTTTTAGACAGTTTTTTCCTTGAAGTCCAGCTCTGACACAAATAATTAAATTAGCAGGATAATAAACCAGTTTTGTAGAGTTCTCAGTGTTTCCCATTTACAGAACTTAATCCAAGGGAGAGGTTAACAGACATCCATCCATCCATTATCTTTACCTGCTTCTTCCTTTTTTGGGGTCGTGGAGGTCGCCCATGTCCATCAATCACTGTGCTAGAGGCAGGGTGCACCCTGGACAGGTCTCCAGTCTGCCACAGGGCCACATAGAGACAAACAATACAAACAACCATTCACTCTTAGGAACAATTTAAAGTTACCAGTTAGCCTAACATGCATGTTTTTGGCCTGTGGGAGGAAATGGGAGTACCTGGAGAAAAGCCATGCATGCACGGAGAGAACACACAAACTCCACCCAAAATTGGAAACAGGAAAGTCCCAGGATTTGAAGTGGGGTAACCTGCTCACCGAGAGGCAGCAGCTCTACTAACTGCACCACCATGCTGCCCCATTAACAGACATAAGCTGTGCATTGTTTTCTTTATAAATGTGAAAGCATACAAACCGTTAATCACCATCTTGGTCAGTACTCTCTGAAAGAGTTGATTTATTTCAATAGGATTCCTGGTAATTCCAAAAACTATAGCTTCCAGGCACTTACTTTGTAAAACACAGTTTCATGTGAACATACCGTTGAGACAATACAAAAACAAAATTGTGTAACAATAAAATGTCAGATTAAAGAACTTCTAAATCATAGAAATAATGTCTAAATGGGTATTTCTTGAAAATCAGTCCTCGTGACTCAATGAGACTAACCTGTATAAATGAAAGTTGAATGAAAATGCTCCATAACCCAGGTAGATAAATCTTGACAAGGTTGAGTCAGGTCCTCTGGATGGGTTGTTCTGAGACTGAGAAAGTATTTTGGATAAATGATGAAACGTTTCAAGACAAAAGACTTCCTCAGTCTCAGACTCAAGAAGGCAAAAAAATTTCAACAATGAAAAATCAGGGACTGCATCTCAGACACAGTAGTTAGCAGCACAGGAGCAGCACAGGGGACCGTGTTCTCCCCAGTTCTGTTCACCCTGTATGCATCTGACTTCAGTTATAGCACAGAGACTTGTCACATGCAGAAGTACTCTGATAACACTGCAGTTGTTGGGTATGTGCAGGATGGACAGAAGAGGGAGTATAGGACCCTGGTTGAGAACTTTGTAGGAGGTGAAAATCTAACCATCTACAGCTGAACATCAGTAAAACAATGGAAATGCTAGTGTACTTCAGAAGGTCTGGGAGGTGGTCAGGGCCTACAGATATCTGGACATACAACTAGATGAAAATCTGGACTGGTCAGTGATGGACTCCCTCTACAAGAAGGGTCAGAGCAGGCTCTACTTCCTGAGGAGGCTTGGGTCCTTCAGTATCTGCAGGAAACTACTGCTGATGATGTTCTACCAATCTGTGGTAGCCATTGTCCTCTTCTGTGCTGCTGTGTGTTGGGGAGGCAGCAATAAGAGGATTGATGCAGGATGACCTGACAGGCTGGTGAAGAAAGCTGGTTCTGTGCAGGGAACAGAGCTGGGGTCCCTTACATCAGTGGCAGAGAAAAGGGCCCTCAGTAAACTAGTATCTATCATGGACAGTGCTATCCTCTGTACGGCACCATCATGAAGCAGAGGAGCTCCTTCAGTGGTAGACTGCTGTCCCAGTCCTGCTCCACAGACAGATTCAGGAAGTTCTTTGTCCCTCAAACCATCAGACTGTTCAACTCCCCCCGTACAGTAAAAATAGAGCCTTGTAAATATGCAGCACCCTGGACACTTACAGTATGTATGTGTATGTACTGTACATGTACATATGTTTATACATGTATAAGTATATATTTGTCTGTCTAAACAGGTCTCACTTGTAAATTAGTATTCTAGGTTCAATGTGATTTATCTGTATATAGAAATATTGAATGAATGAATGTATAGTTCCATCCATCCATCCATCTTCTTCCGCTTATCCGGGGTCGGGTCGCGGGGGTAGCAGCCTAAGTAGGGAGGCCCAGACTTCCCTCTCCCCAGCCACTTGGAGCAGCTCCTCCGGGGGAATCCCAAGGCGTTCCCAGGCCAGCCGAGAAACATAGTCCCTCCAGCATCCTGGGTCTTCCTCTGGGTCTCCTCCCGGTGGGACATGCCCGGAACACCTCACCAGGGAGGCGTCCAGGAGGCATCCTAACCAGATGCCCGAGCCACCTCAACTGGCTCCTCTCGATGTGGAGAAGCAGCGGCTCTACTCCGAGTCCCTCCCGGATGACTGAGCTTCTCACCCTATCTCTAAGGGAGAGTCCAGACACCCTGCGGAGAAAACTCATTTCAGCCGCTTGTATCCGAGATCGAGAAAACTCATTTCAGCCGCTTGTATCNGTCGTGGAACACTGGACCAGCTCTACACCCTCAGCAGGGTCCTGGAGGGTGCGTGGGAGTTTGCCCAACCAGTTTACATGTGTTTTGTGGACTTGGAGAAGGCATTCGACCGCGTCCCTCGGGGGGTTCTGTGGGGGGTACTCCGGGAGTATGGGGTACCAGGCCCTTTGATAAGGGCTGTTAGGTCCCTGTACGACCGGTGTCAGAGCTTGGTCCGCATTGCCGGCAGTAAGTCAGGCTCGTTTCCGGTGAGAGTTGGACTCCGCCAAGGTTGCCCTTTGTCACCGATTCTGTTCATAACTTTTATGGACAGAATTTCTAGGCGCAGCCAAGGTGTTGAGAGGATCCGTTTTGGTGACCTTAGAATCGCTTCTCTGTTTTTTGCAGATGATGTGGTCCTACTGGCTTCATCAGTTCGTGATTTACAACTTTCACTGGAGCGGTTTGCAGCCGAGTGTGATGCGGCCGGGATGAGGATCAGTTCCTCCAAATCCGAGGCCATGGTCTTGAGCCGGAAAAGGGTAGCATGCCCTCTCCGGGTCGGGGAGGAGGTCCTGCCCCAAGTGGAGGAGTTTAAGTATCTCGGGATCTTGTTCACGAATGAGGGAAAACTGGAGCGTGAGATCGATAGGCGGATAGGTGCAGCGTCCGCAGTGAAGCGGGCGCTGTACCGGTCTGTCGTGGTGAAGAGAGAGCTGAGTCAAAAGGCAAAGCTCTCAATTTACCGATCGATCTACGTTCCCACCCTCATCTATGGTCATGAGCTTTGGGTTATGACCGAAAGAACAAGATCTCGGATACAAGCGGCTGAAATGAGTTTTCTCCGCAGGGTGGCTGGACTCTCCCTTAGAGATAGGGTGAGAAGCTCAGTCATCCGGGAGGGACTCGGAGTAGAGCCGCTGCTTCTCCACATCGAGAGGAGCCAGTTGAGGTGGCTCGGGCATCTGGTTAGGATGCCTCCTGGACGCCTCCCTGGTGAGGTGTTCCGGGCACGTCCCACCGGGAGGAGACCCAGAGGAAGACCCAGGACGCGCTGGAGGGACTATGTTTCTCGGCTGGCCTGGGAACGCCTTGGGATTCCCCCGGAGGAACTGCTCCAAGTGGCTGGGGAGAGGGAAGTCTGGGCCTCCCTACTTAGGCTGCTACCCCCGCGACCCGACCCCGGATAAGCGGAAGAAGATGGATGGATGGATGGATGGATTATTTGTATACATTTCTTCTGAATGTTTCTTCACATCAGATGACAAACTTGTTCTCATTTCAGTTAACCTTGTGCTTCCTTCATTTCTGTTCAGGCCTTCAAGCAGTTGGACTGAAGAAGGGAATGTTCTTCTATCCTGATCCCTACCTGAAACTCTCCATCCAGCCAGGAAAACACAGCATCTTCCCTTCTCTGCCACATCACGGCCAGGAGAAACGCTCTGGAGTCGTGTGCAACACAGTCAACCCTCAGTGGAGCACAGAGGTACACACACACACACAACGCTGGGTTTAAATCATAATTTAGGCTGTTTTTGATCATCTGTGTTTGCAGCTAAGACACTTTAGAGAGGCCTTCACTGCTCGGAGATGTAGTCTGTAAAAACAACATAAAACTAAAGGCCTAGCATTCCTTGAATGAATACATACCACCCTCTGCCTTTCCTGCCAGAGTTTTAACTGCAGTGATCTTATATAGAGAAAATGAGTTTCAGATGTTTTGGTCATCCTTAAAAATATGTTATGCGTGATCTCATGTAACATATTGTGATGTCTTCGTACTTTTTTCATTCATTCGTTCAACCTTTATTTAAACCGATAAATCACATTGAGCCTTGAAGACTCTTTTACAAGTGAGATCTGTTGGACACACAATAAAAGTGGTGAAAAATGACACATAGGGTTTGGAGACAAAAGAAATTCCGAACATATTTTAGATTCCTGCACGCAGATCAAATATATGATAATGAAAAAAGTATTGCACACAAGCACATAATGACGCCGACATTACGCAGAAGGGTGGAGGAGAGGGGTGACTCAAAGACGGGTACTCGGGGGGAGGCTGGGCGGCGGCCGGCCACAGCCATAAACGAAGCCAGAGTTCTGAAATGATGACAGAATGTTTATTCAGCTGGGCTCCACTGACGTCCATGGAGTAGCAGATTTGGGAGGGTGAGAGCGTCAAGTTTACAAAACATCACAGGTGTTTTGAGATAAGACGGCCTATAAAGTCCAGTCAGGGAGCCGAATGTCAGATAAACATGATCGTTTTTGGAGACAGGCAGAACTTTAATGACATCTACCTTCAGTCTGTGTCGGTCCACTCGCTTCAGAAATGTCCAAATTAAAATGACCGTACCAATGGAACTTGCCTCAGAAAATCCCCAAGATCTAATCCATTCAGCCAAAAGTCTGGTTTCTCGAGACATGAACCAAGCCATCATGTAAGGCAGGCAGCCTGACCAGGTCCAGATTAGCCGCCTTCTTACTTTTGTGTTGATAGACCAGGAACCAGCCGAATCCAAAAAGCAGGAACCAGTTATCATAAATCCAATTAAATATGCGTCCTTAAGATCCACAGATGACAGCAGAGATAGACACGTCATCAAGTCTTCCAAGTCGATGAGATATCCAGCTGTGTGCATGCCAACAGGGCAAATCGGCTCGCCTACAGCCTGTCTTCTCTTTAAAGAAATGTTATCAGTTGTGTTGAGGGACCAACTGACCAAATTGAAGTCCATAGTTATGATTCGGAAGATTTTGTAGAAGAGAGGCTCTCAGACAGTTTCACAGACAAGACAAAGCAAAAGCAAAGTGGAGACCGAGAGGAGACGTCCGCCCTTGAGAAGAGCAAGT
>JBBPBX010028864.1:14615-26523 GCA_038048925.1 Garcialebias charrua | reverse complement strand
CATGAGCGTGGAGGAGCGAGGATTCACAGAAATGTCTTCACCTGAAGAGTGGACCGAGGTGGAGGAGAACAAACCTTGATATTGTTCAACAACAGATGGAGACATCTTCAGGATCTGTAGAACATCAGGACTGATGCTGCAGAAAGCTACGTTTGTGCATCAAGACATTAAAATATGCAGAAATACTACAACTGGCCAGAGCATTGAGATGAAAATGAATCAATGAATTTAATATTTTTTCTGACTGTTCAAATGAACATATTGTTTGAAAAAAAAAAAGGATAACAATGAACCAAGTGTTTCTGTAGTTATGTGTAAATAAAGTTACGGTAGTACACTATATTATCTGTTAGTGTTGAGTTATTCTTTGTGAGAATATTTGTGTATCTGTTTTAATTTCATTCGTGCATCTACAACTCACAGCTCATACTTTAGTAAAAACAAAATTGGTGAATGTTGAAAGAAACATTTTATTAAAATAAAACCATCCCATATTATCAAATAAATGAAAACCTCTGGGGAAACATTAATATGAACAGATTATCAAAATAAATTGAGTTTAACACATATTAGCAAGTGTTGTTTGACTTCATCAGCTCTGTAAAAATGACTCCAACACCTCCTCGTCCACCCTCCTGTCCAGGTGTTGTAGGTCTGGACGCAGGGGACATCGGTCTAGTTTCTCCTCATCCTGCTGCTTGTACTTCTTCAGACTCCACCACCTCCTCGCTCCACAACGCTCATGGATGTCCAGGTGTTGTAGGTCTGGACGCAGGGGACATCTGGGTCCATTATGGGCTGAATGCTGCATCCACTTTGTCACTTCCCTCATCAGAACCACAGAAAATCAACAGATTTACATCAAAGAATATTGTTGAGTACTATTCTTTTCGTTGATGCAATCTTACCTGCTGTGATGTGAAAGTCTGGGTTGTACTAGTGGTTCAGGAAGAGCCTCAGGTGATGGACTGGAGACCTGGAAACCTGAAAACACAAACAAAATAAAATAAAAGAATAATATATTTAACAGATATTTTAAAAGGGACTAATTTTTTAAACTATTAATTAATGTTGAATAATTATTAGGAACATTAACTAATATATTACCATTTCAGTGCTGTGGAGGCTGGAGACGATGTACATGTTGTAGAATTACTTCTGCCTCGTCCACATGCAGCTCATGTAACTCCACACAGCAGCTCACCTCATGAAGTGAAAAGTCTCCAAAAACCAGCAGGAGCTGAAAAAAAATTATAACCTGCTGTTTACTGGAAATAACTTTGGCTTCTCTGCAGACAATCCGCTAAAATATTAACTTTTAAATGGCTAAATTGGACGGATCGAGTTTGTAGCTCCTCCATTGTTTTCAAGCTGCGCAGTAGAGAAAATTCTTGTCATGACGTCATCATCCTGCGACGGCGAAATCCCTATTTATCGTGTTAAAAAAATGGCGCTAATTTTAAACTGTTTTTGGGAGGAATTTTCATTCATTTAACATTATTTTAGCAAAAACGGTCAGAGGTCAATCTTAATATTTATATATGTTGTGCCATTTTTTGGAAAGTTGAAAGATCATGTCAGGGGAGCTTTAAACATCTTCTTAAACAAGAAAGTCCATGCTCAATAATCCAGGTATCAAATCTGATAATTCTCAATCAGGTCATCTGGACAGTTTATTTTTTAGTAGAAACGTTTCACCCTCACTCCAGAGGGCTTCATCAGTCAGAGTAGTTCCAGCACACTGTTCCCCCACCAAGTAAACAACTTAAGTGGACCAACCAGTTTGCTGGAGCCAACATCTTCTTAAAGGAAAAAAACTAAGAAATATTATCTTATTCCAATGTATTTATCCTTTATAATAATAATAATAATAATAATAATAATAATAATAATAATAATAATAATAATAATAATAATAATAATAATAAAGGCATCAAAAATAGTATACAGTAATATAATATAATATAATAATATTATATCTTATGGGGTTGAGATGGGGTAGACATAGGGCAGCTGACCCAGGACCCAAAACTCTCAGGTTTGATCCCCAGCCATCCCCACATGTCGTGGTGTCCCTGAGCAAGACACTTAATCCCTAATTGCTTCCCGGGCACGGCTGAGGCGAGCTGGTCTGAGAAGCTCAGTCCTCACCTCCTTCTACAGATGTGTAGTGGAGAGCATCCTGTGCTCCAGCATCAATATGTGGCATGGAGGCTGCACAGCTGCAGAAAGAAAAGCTCTGCAGAGAGTGGTGAAGGCTGCACAGAAGATGTTGGAGTCAGTCTCCCCACCATCACAGACATTTACACCTCCAGATGCAGGAAGAGGGCCACCTGCATCATGAAGGACCACACTCACCCAGCACACACATGTTTTGCCCCACTCCCCTCAGGAAGGAGGTTAAGGAGCATCAAATGTAGAACCACTAGACTGAGGAACAGCTACCCTGAGGCTGTTAGACTCATGAATATCTAACCAGGATAATCACAGTGATTTTTTTTTTACTTTAATACCACTTGATTGTTGATATGTGCTGCTGACTATCCATGTTACTGATCTTACGCGGCTGATTTATTTCACTCTGCTTTATTCATCCGTACTCCTCTGCTCACACAGACTCATGTTCATGCTGCTGTTATTTGGTGTATTGTTTTTGTACTACCAGTTCTTAGCGTATTCTTAGTTTTGTGTATTTCTTAGTTCATATCTTAGATCGTATTACTGTTTTTCTTTACAATTTATACTTTATTTGGATGTAACTGGGACCCTGTGTACACAATTTTGTTCCATCACATGTACCACATGTGGTGTGTATCACAAATAAAGAAACTTTGAGTTTAACATAACTGCCCACTGCTCCACCTGGGTGTATCTCATGTGCGCTGGGCCAAATGCAGAGAACTAATTTTGTCATTGTATGGGAACATACAATGAAGACAACACATCACTTTAATTATGGATTTATTTATTTTATTACATGCATTTATCATATTATTTCCAATTCATATTTTCTTTAATGCTAAGTGAAATTCAAATCAAGCATGTTTCTCACTTACTTTGAAACAAAGTATCTGCAGTACTTATTGCCAGCTGAGTTGAAGGCAACTGACTTTGTTTAATACTTAAAAATGCATTGCTTTTGCATTGCTGTCATGGTTTAAGACATATTTGGACCCATGAATGCAAACTTGAAACAAAGAGCTTTAAGAACACCCTGTGTTCTTGTGTAGCTAATAAAATCAAAGAAACAATTACAAACATATTTAAAAAATGTTAACTAGCCCAAGTGAGAATGAGAAAACTATGATATTTCTACATCGTCACAACAATGCAGTTAATTATTGTTAGCACTGCAGTGAGAAATTTTTTTCAAAGTAAAATATATTTTATCCTAGACAACAAGTGATGAGTGGAAACATTATTTGTTGCTTATTTTTTAACTTGTGCACCACAGGTGATGTTGTTTAAGGGGGTTCTTGGAGCAAATTGGCAATCAGCAAAGCCAGAGACTTAGAGACAATACATCAACCGGCTCCATTCCTCAAACTGCGATAATTGCAAGACAATAGACCTTGGTTATTGTCTTCGCTCTGGAACCCCCTTTCATGAGCAGGAAGCTGCACTAACGAGCAATAACAGTTAACAAATTGGCCTCCCAGCCAACAGAGGGGCTCACCAGGCAGGGTACGGCTAAGACTAGATGAACGTTCATCAGCTGGCTACTGGGCATCCCACCCCCAGGGATTCTATAATCCCATTTTCTTGGCTTTAATTCTACTCTGCTGCCTGGAGGCAAGCCAAACAGAAAGCTACATCACCATTATTATTAATACCATCACAATCCTTCCTCTTCCTCTCCACCGTCCAAGCTGTCCTCCTCCCTCGACCTGAAGAAGCCACGAGGAGTGGGTTTTCTGCAGTTGCCAGGCAATATCAAATCCATGAAGAGCTGTTCACTAAAGTGTCAATTTGACATCAAAGAGTCTTGTTGGGAAACTGGGGAGCTGGGGTACAATACAGCATTTGATGAACAGAGGTGCTGTTTGCTCGCGGTACAATGAACTGTGGAGAAAATGCGAGGCAGAGGAAGTTTTCTGAAAATTGCATATCAAGAACTGAAGCTGTGAAGTGGTTGAGAACATGAATCACTGGTTACCAAAGATAGAAAAATGTAAAACCACTGAGGGTGGAGGAAAAAAAAGTTTTCTTCCTACATAGAAATCCAAGTTTTACACTGAAAATCTATACGTCTGTGACTTAATGATCTTTGTTCTGCTATACACCCCATGGCCCCTGAAGGTTAGGATGCTCATCGGTCACCCACACGATCTTTCTCATCGTCTGTGAAGCGAGACTGATACATCAGCCTCTGCCCACGGTCAAGCAGAACCTCTTGATGGGACATGCAGATTGAAGGATGTGCTTTTAGGGGCACATTAATGCTGTAAAAATCAATTTGGAAGAATTGATGTCCATGGGGTTTACAGAGATACAAGGTAAATTTGCCTAAGATCGTATTTCCGTGCAATCTGAGGGTAATATTTGTACCCAGCAGTCACATTTAATAAACCTATTTAGTTCCTCACAAAGTGAGGCTCTAGAACTTGTATTGTTTGCCTTCCTATGTGTCCTTGGATACAAGAAAATATGATGACATCAAGGATGCAAAAAAATTGCAACAAATTATATATAGCTAGTATTGTATAGAAAATGGCATGATGGAGTGGATGGAGAAACGTTTCAGGAGTTATTTGCAACAAAAAGGTGTCAGCAAAGGTCAAAGGAAAAGTTTACAAGACAGTGGTGAGACCAGCTATGTTGTATGGTCTGGAGACAGAGACATGGACAAAAAGACAGGAGAAAGAACTGGAAGTAGCAGAAATGAAGATGCTGAGGTTCTCCTTAGGAGTGACAAGGATGGATAAGATCAGGAATGAGATCATCAGAGGTACAGCACATGTTGAACAACTGGGAGATAAAGTTAGAGAGGCCAGACTGAGATGGTTTGGACATGTCCAGAGGAGGGACAGTGGTTTGGACATGTCCAGAGGAGGGACAGTGGGTATATTGGTAGAAGGATGTTAGAAATGCAGCTGCCAGGAAAAAGACAAAGAGGAGATATATGGATGCAGTTAGAGAGGACATGGACGTAGTTGGAGTGAGGACAGAGGATGCAGAGGACAGAGTGAGGGGGAGGAGGATAACTCTCTGTGGAGATTCCTGAAGAGGGAACAGCCAAAAGAAAAATAAGAATTTTATAGAAAATGAAAGGATCTATTAGTTCTGTATTTCATGTACTTTGTAGACAGAGACTTTCTTGTGTCCTCTCGACTTTCCAGCCACAATTTTCTCCTCCTGTTCAGTTATTGATATTCATCAGTCTTGCCCTTTGGGTTGAAACAGCTTCTGAGTTTTTTTTTTTCATTCTTACAGTCAATGCTTCTATTTGCCTGCTGTTTTTTCACATTCCTTTAACTTCTAAAGCTTCACATTTGCTTTTCATCTGCCCGACCTGTGCAATAAAACATGCATACACAGTACACGAGCAACAAAAACAAGGGATTGAGTTACTCTAAGTGTGGACTGGAAGATCAACAGTACAAATAGTGTTTCTATTGATTTCTTGCCTTGGGAGTTTTACGACAAACCATTATACAAAAAGATAAAAGGTGTGCTATTTTATTTAGTTTCAACAGGCAGATATGACTTTCACTATATTGGCTTTTAAAGAACTTCTTTTTCGTCAATGTTTTGAGACGTTTCATCCTGCTAACGTCTACTGAGGAAAGTGACTGACAGCAGTTTAACTGAAAGGAAGCTTATTCTTTGATATTTAACAAAAAAGGGCTGACTGGTCTAAAAAAATCCAATTTAGTGAGATAAATGTTGGTATCACAGCACTTGGATGTGCATAGGGTTACCTTGACAACACAAATAATTCATCCTAATAAAACTGAAGATTTAATAAAAGGGAGTTATTGGTGTTATTACTTGTCTGTGGCGATGTCTGTCAGGAATGTCAAATGATCCCATCACGTTTAAAACATAAACACCTTTATTAGGCTAGCTCTGACACACCAGGTGGGTGGAAACGGCTTTGCTCTGAAGACTGAAATCTCATTCGCCTGAATGAAGCGCCGTGGGGATCCGGCTTGGATCTGATCGCATACTGTTTCCATAAAGCACACACATCTCCCAGGTTTCACTATGACCTGATGTGGTAATAATTAAACGTGGGCCTTTTATGAATGAATCATCGTGGCAGCCAGCATCTCGCCTGACGGCTTTGACAGGACGTGGTCCAGCATGCATGTACAAACACCCAAGTGGGTGCTTCAAAGCCAAAGCACTGTTGAAAGCCAACCATCTTTCTCAATGACAATGAATTATTAAATGTGTGAATCTTTAATTAATGTGGGAACATGACCATGACTAAATATAGGACATTTCAGGTTTCCCTGCATCGTCTCACCTGTGCTGAAGCTTTAAAAGTAAACAATGTATTGACCGAATAAATTAAATAGAATCTGTCCATGCAAAGTGGCTTTACCTTCAGATTAAACTGACAATCACCATGTGATTGGTTATCTTTAGTGATTGGTTATCTTAATAATCTGACTTTTTTTTTTTACAAAGGTAAGAGTGTAGCAGTAGAATGTTACCAACAAGAAATGGGTTTCAATGGGGCAACTACTTAAAATTTCAACACTTTTATAATAATTTACTAAAAAAAAAAAGCCTACATGTTGACGTATGAGCATGTAGAACATGTGTAAATAAATAAATAAATAATATTTACATTGTTACCAGTGGCTAATGAGGGTCACCATGGTAACCACATACTGTACTTGTATTTGTCACTCTCTAACTGAAATTTTTAGAAAATAGGACAAAAATATAAACTTAACAGTAAATCGCAATGAAGCAGTTGCTTTGCAAAAGCTAAAAGTGTCAGGGTTTTTGGGTAGAAACGAACCCAATGGAGCAGATAGGGACTCAAACTCAGAATTACAAAAATAAATACTCTTTAATAAAGAAAATCAAAAATGCTGACGAGGCAGCAACTTACAAAATCAGAGGACAAGGATCAGGACAGGCAGGCGGGACAAGACAGGCAGTACCTAACAACAACGCGACAAAGGACAAGACTCACAGACAGATTTATATTACAAACAAGACAGGACGTGATTACAAACAACTGGGAACACAAGGAGGAAATCAATCTAGATAAATGAGACAACACAAGGGTGCACAGACAAGGGATGCCCACTAGCTGGTGCCATCCCTACAAAAAGTCATGTTAAAAACAACATGTCCTCATTCCCTACTCGTCATATATTGACGCTTGGGCTCAGGTCCCTCCGCGTCACATACTTGATGCGTCGGGTCGTCCCTTCTCGTCACTATTTGGTGTGCAGGGTGCTCTCATTTGCTTGTTTGGGCTTGTTTGGGGTTCAAGGGTTAAATAAAAGGGGAATGGTTAAGTTTAGGGTTAGTTATAAGGTTAGGCTTAGTGTTTAATTTTTGCCAGTAAAATCATTCCTCTTCATAACAACAAAAAAAAAGACGAAAGTGCTTCACTAAGACACGATCACAACTTATCATTTCCCTACACACCAAATAATGATGAAACGGGTGACCCGCCGCGTCAAATATACGACGCGGAAGGGAACTCTGTGCCCAAGCGTCACACGTATGACGAGTAGGGAATGAGGATGGGTTGGTTAAAAATGTGTAAAAAGAGAGAATGAAAGAAGGCTGACAAAGTTTGTATGTTTCCACATTGGTTTTGTGCATGGCATGACAAGTAAAGACCATCCATCCATCCATCCATCCATCCATCCATCAATCCATCTTTACCTGTGTAGAGGATAATGGGGTTGTAAATAAATTGTTAATTATCAGTTATGAGTTAAGCTCATAAAATGATGCATGTAATATGCAAATAACCTCGTGTGTGGGCACCACCCCTCCTAAGAGAGGAAAAATAAGTCTAATTTATCACAAAATGATGTACGTGAGTTCTTTTCTCGTGTTTAAAGGGCATCTAATCAATTAACACGCACAGAAATGCCAAAATAATCACAAATTCAGTTGATTTTATGTATTTTATTATAAAAATAAGAATCTGTGATTATATATGCATGACAAAATTGACTGAACATCAAATGACTTTGATGAGTAAAATAGATTAAACTTAATAGAGAGGCAAAAGGAAGGAAACAATGTGGTAGAAATTAAAAAAGTGTACAATCAATAGAGATAACTGCACCCTGGAGAGGACTGTGAAGCAAAACCCATTCCAAAATTTCGGGGAGATTCACAAAGAGTGGACTACAGCTGGAGTCAGTGCTTCAAGAACCACCACGCACAGACGTATGCAAGACAAGGGGTTCAGCTGTCACATTCCTTGTGTCCGGGGCGACCGTGGCACAGTGGTAATGGCAGTCAACCTCCAATCGGAAGGTTGGAGGTTCGAATCCCGCGTCCGCCCACCATGTGTCGTTGTGTCCCTGGGCAAGACACTTAACCCGAGTTGCTCCCGGTAGGTCTGGATGGCGCTTTGCAAGGCAGGCTACCACTACCGGTGTATGAATGTCTGAATGAATGGGTGGATGGCTGGTATTGTAAAGCACTTTGGGGCTCCTCACAGGGGGCTGGAAAGCGCTATATAAATAAGCTCCATTTACCATTTACCATTTGTGTCAAGGCACTCTTGAACAAGAGACAACATCAGAAGCATATCACCTGGAACTGCTGCTGAGTGGTCCAAAGTGATGTTCTCTGATGAAAGTAAGTTTTGTACAGTATTTCCTTTGGAAATCAAGGTCCCAGAGACTGGAGGAAGAGGAGAGACACGGAAACCACGTTGTTTGAGGTCCAGTGTCAAGTTTCCACAGTCAGTGATGGTTTGGGGTGTCATGCCATCTGCTGGTGTTGGTCCACTGTGTTTTCTGAGGTTCAAGGGCAACACAGCTGTCTACCAGGAAGTTTTAGAGCACTTCACGCTTCCTGTCGCTGACCAACTTTATGGAGATGCAGATTTCATTTTCCAACAGGACTTGGCACCTGCACACAGTGTCAACGATACCAGTACCTGGTTTAAGGACCATGGTATCCCTGTTCTTAATTGTCCAGCAAACTCTCCTGACCATAACCCCAGAGAAAATCTACGAGTTATTGTGAAGAGGAAGATGTGATACACCAGAGCCAACAATTCAGAAGAGCTGAAGGTCACTATCAGAACAACCTGGACTCTCAGAACACCTGAGCAGTGCCACAGACTGATCCACTCCATGTCACGCTGCATTGCTGCAGTAATCCAGACAAAAGTAGCAACAACTAAGTATTTATGATGTACATGCTCATACTTTTCATGTCCGTACTTTTCATGTTCATACTTTTCAGTTGGCCAACATTTCTAAAAATCATTTCTTTATTGGTTCTAAGTAATATTGTAATTTTCTGAGATGGCGAATTTGGGGTTTTCATTAGTTGTCAGTTATAATTTTTTTTTTTTTTCTTCTTTCGGCTTTATTCCCTGCGTTAGGGGTCGCCACAGCGAACTGGTCGCACGAAGATTTGGCAGTTGTTTTTACGCCGGATGCCCTTCCTGACACAACCACAGACCACCGAGCAACCACAGCCCTCTGTGTGGAGCAGAGAGCTGATATCTAGGGTTCCCGGGGGAGCAGATGGTGGGGGTTAAGGGCCTTGCTCAAGGGCCCAGAGTGGGGCAGATGAGGGTGGATACAAGTGTGACCGCTTCACTTATCCCACCCACATCTTTGATGTTGTCGGTACCGGGGCTTGAACCGGCGACCTTCCGATCACAAGCTCACCTTCTTAACCTTTGCGCCACCACTCCCCACATTAGTTGTCAGTTATAATCATCAACATTAAAAGAAATAAACATTTTAAATTCACCAGTCTGTGTGTAATTGCTGAATATAATTAACAAGTTTCACTTTTTGAATGGAATTACTGAAAAATTACTTTAGCTAAAATTTCATAAACTCACACAGAGTTTTTGATAAATATTGTTTTCCATAGAAGCAGTATAAATTATATCCACAAAATAAACTTGAATGGCATTTTCCTTCGCAGTACATTTGCAGTATGTCTTGGGACATTTAAGTCATCTCATTTCTTGAGCACATTAGAAATACTTCATGTCAGAGTCAGAGAATCTTTATTGTCATTTGCACCGCATGTAGTACATGTGATGAAATGAGATTATGTACACAGGGTCCCAGTTACATCCAACAACACCTGGTTCATGAGTGAACCAGGTGTGTCTTGTAGCAGGAGAAATGAATGCTACATCAGTTGAACACAGGGCCGGCCCAAGGCATAAGCGAACTAAGCGGCTGCTTAGGGCCCCGGGGCCACTAGGGGGCCCCCTAAGTGGAATTTTATTTTTTGGGAAATGATTTCAATATGATTCTATTTAACATTGTAAGTTCAGCTTTTGCGATTTATTGCATACATTTACATAGTTAAGAACTAATTATTCAGCTTTAAATTTCTTTTTTTAACCATTTTATGTGGTTTCAAGTAATTGTTAATTTACATTATTTAAAGTACTCTGGCACAATTGCCTGCGGGATCAATAAAGTTCTATCTTATCTTAAGGATTTCTTTGATATTTGTCATTTTATTTTATTTTGTCTGTTTTTGCACAATTTAATTTATTTTTATGCATCTAAGTTATTTTATCTGTTGTTTGTTGTTCATCTTACACTAAAAATTACTTCTGAACATTACTGTTGCAGTTCTTTAAAACCAAAGATAATAAACCAGACAAACTTTTGCTGTAAAATACATTGCATACTAGTTTTTTTCTTCTTTCATTTTTCTTCTCTTTTGTTACTTTTAGTACCACAAGATCACATGTGTCAAACTCAAGGTCCGTGGGCCAAATCCGGCCCGCCATTACCATTTCTGTGACTCCACAGAGACAGAACTTCAAGATAACAGTTGTGTGTTCAGTATTACTAGTCAGATCAAATCAGTTTTTGTGATTATAATGCCAAATTACTCAAACATAAAATATTTAATTTTTAGAAGTAGTCATCGAATGCAGAGAGTTATATTTTACCAGTTTGTTAATAGGTCATTTTATCAATACATTCTGCCATGTCCCGCCTTTTGAGGACATCCATGATCTTGATGTGGCCCACAATGAAAATGAGTTTGATGCCCCTGCATAGATGATACATGTAGGATAATGTAAACAGGGCTGTCAGAGTTGCAATGAGTTTATGTTAGGTGGGTGAATGATCTGATTTGACTGTTTATTGCAGTAATCCACAATATTAGCAGAAATAGAGGGCCCCAAACAAATTTCGCTTAGGGTCCCATGGTGGCTTGGGCCGGCCCTGGTTGAACACATGTAAGAGTGATGACCCTTTCAGACAGGAAGTGTTCAGCTTGATGCTTTAGGTTGGAGGAGTGGAGCTGAGCGGTGAAAGACAAGATGTTCTCGCCACCCTCTTTGCTGGATCCGCCTGTCTGTTTTCATGTTCGTTCAACCTCAGGCAACAGAGTGTATAGTTCACACCAACTGCTGCCATGAAAATACTCACAAACACATCACACTGTGACCCTAACAGCACCCGTGTAGCAGCACGCCCTCAGGACATCCTGCGCTGGTGCTGCACCTGCCTCCACCAGTTTGTGGGGAATTACGGGTGAAATGTTGTTGATGCTTGTTAAATTTACCCCTGCCCTGTGATGAACAGTAGTATTCCCAGATGCATGAACAATCAAGTGTAACTAAAGTGAGCTGGTATGAACGCTGCATATCTGTTGAGCTAAAAGAGAAAAGAAACCAGAGGTCTGCCTCCTCGTGTTGTCTTACATGTATAATGATATCTGAGGCTGCATGGAGTACCTGTGTGTGATG
>JBBPBX010028864.1:0-14580 GCA_038048925.1 Garcialebias charrua | reverse complement strand
CAGATTTATTATACTATTCCTACAACACAGTGCATTACAGATGGATACATAACAAGATGTGTCCATATGATGCAGTGCATTGTGCAACAAAATAATACAATTAGCGTGGTCATTTTGGTGAAATTTAGTCGTCCCAGTTGTTACCTTAACAAATATCTCACAAATAAGCTAATAGCGCAGTGATCTTATATAATGGAAAAATAATCTGCAAGTAATGCACAGCACAATTCATCTTTCAAACAACACAAATACATATATGTGAAAAAAAGACTGTACGGACCAATGTTTTCTACATCACCAAGAGATTTGTTGCGCAACTTATTCAGCCTCGGAGACATTATTTAAAGTTTCACTTGTCGTTGTGAAGTGAGTTTTAAAACTGTTCAGCCTGCCCTCAGGGACTCTACCTGCTCGAGGGAGAGAGAGCTCACACTCTGAATAAAACATGTGACAGGTCCAACATTTGACAAACAAAATACTTTAGGAAATCTATCGTAACTTTGTCTAAACAAAACGGTGCATATTTAATACTGAACATTATATTGTTTTTAATGTATTTAATCACTTCAAATAGCTATATACATTTGAAAAAATATGAACATGCTGAATTATAAATGTACATTTCACATTTTTCTTTTTGCAGTTTTACAAAGTGCACTAAGTAACAAATGAACACCAGTATTTGTCACAGGGGCTCAAGGTGACAATTCTCATTGATGGCAGTGAATACGAACAACAGGCCATCATTGATTTCACTCTTTGAGCACTGCTGGCTGAAGACTCATCAATACACCTTTGATTGTGGATGAGAGTTTTGTGCTCTTGAAGAGAAAGCAGCAATCTATAGAAACAATCAGCTCAGAGGGTGAGCAGGTTATAGCCTCCACACCAGCCCGTTCTGCTTCAACTGTTCAAATCTTATGCTGATTCCAGCGTCCAGAGAAAAATCACCACGCTCTCTCTCTCATGTGTCTTTGGAGGCAGATTCCCCCCACCAGGTTATCTAATTTTAGGAGTACAATAGCACAATCCTAGTGTTGTTGTTTTTTTCCCCAAAGCCTTGTAGACAAAGTCACTTAAATCTTATACAGTATAGCAGTTTTTGGATGATTCCAACTCTTGTAGGAAGGAGGACAAAATATACAAAACATGTGGCATTTACTGTAAAAGATACAGTAATTATATTCACTATTTCAGGTAGATTGCATGATCTCAATATAGAAAGAAATAAATGTGAATCTGCTGTTCTGTAAGACCGTTATATTGGGTTTAGTTCAACTTTTACTGACACCATATGCTTCTATTAAACTTTCAATAAAACCGATGTGCTCTCTGTGTGTCACCCTCCCAGTGAACACCAAATGTGAATTTACCTTTGCATTTAGACATACAGGTAACTCCCATTTAGACCTGAACATTTCCATTTAAATTTAGAACACTCTCAGTCCAACAGTTTATTTCATCATTTCATTCTGTAGCTGTTGTCTTGTTCAAGCCCTAAGCTCTAGCCGTCAATGAGCAAGATAGGTGGTACCTTTGGAACAGGTTGCCGGGGCAAAATGATGTACAGTATTTGTAAAAGATATGCAAGATATCTGGCTGCATGTTCATACCAAAATACCAAGAAGCAAGAACAACAACTTGAGCACAAAGTTTTAGTAAAAAATGTGTTTATTCATTGTCTTTGTAACTAGTGTTATTTATTTAATTATTTAAGTGGCTGTGAATGCAGGTGAAGCATTATGTTTTCCAAAAGAGCACTTTGTTGCTTTGTAGATTGAAATTGAGAAAATACTTCGGGATTTTTTTTCTTCTTCTCTAAGGCCCTGTACACACGTAGCCGTTTATCAGTAAAACCGAACAGTTTATCATGCGGTTTGGCCTTTCATCCACACGTGAACTCCGGTTGATGTAACTATAAACGAATAATAACAAAACCGACCAAAGTGGAGATTTGAGAACTCTCCGCGTTCGCGTCTGCGTGTGGACTTTCAGAACCGGAGGTTTATGCTCCAGCTGGAGCTGACGTCACATGCTCGGAGAAAAAAAAGCGCTAAAAAGTCAACATACCTGCTCTGACATGATTCCCAGTCGACATTTTCCTGCGTTTTATTAACTTTGTACTCCAACACGGTATTTTAGTAGTTCAACCTTGCAGTCTGTCCACACAAACGAAAGGAAATAAATAAATAAATAAATAACAGGAAGTCGCGGCTGAGTTGAAGGGTTGTGACTGCACTACACTGCCACTACACTGCCACCTATGGGTTCAGCATATTCATTACACGCTCTGTAGTGAAATAAACGGCACATGTAGACGAACATTTTAAATATCCAAACATGTATGGACAGAGATTTTTTTTAGCGCAAATATTCGTTTTTCAAACACCAGGCTATGTGTGTACAGGGCCTAAATCCTTGTTTAGTTGTAGATAAAAAAAAAATCCACAAAATCACTATGTGGTTCCGTTTGTAAAGTTACACAGACAAAAATAACAGCAATATTTTTGTTTATTTAGCCTTTCATAAAGAAAATGAATACAGGAGCTTTTTATTTTGCAAAGTCATATTTTCACTGTTATTCATATATTTATAAATATCATAGTTCCAAACTAAATATTTAATTTACAAATGAAATATTTAGTTTAGAAACTAAATACTTAATTTGCAAGTTACGGTACATATTTAGTTAGCGAGCTAAATGTTTAGTTCCACACTAAGTATTTAGTTTACAAACTAAATACTTAATTTGCAAGTTAAATATTTAGTTAGCAAGCTAAATGTTTAGTTCCACATAAATATGTAGTTTACAAACTAAATGTTTTTGTCCATGCTAAATGTTTAATTGGCAAATTAAATGTTGAACTTGCAAGTACAATACTGTATTTAGTTAGCAAATTAAATTTTTATTTTGAAAATTATATGTTTAGTTTGGACAATAAATATTTAGCTTGGAAATTAAGTATTTAATTTACGTCTAAATATTTACTTAACTACTTAAATATTTAACTTGCAAGCTAAATATTAGTATTGTAAATTAAACATTTATCTTGGACATACATATTTAGTTTGTACATAAATGTCTAGTGTGGAGCTACATTTTTAGTTTGCTAACTAACTGTTTAACTTGCAATTTAAGTATTTAGTTTATAAACTAAATATTTAGCTTTTAAATTAAATATTTAGTTTGGAACTATGAGGTTTATAAATGAACGAATAACATGGTGAAATTATGACTTTGAAAAAAAAGTTTTTTTCATGAAAGCTAAGTAACTAAACCAAATATTGCTGTTAATTTTTGACTGTGTAACTTTACAAAGAGCACCCCATATCACCCAATTTATCATTTCAACACTTTTAATGCTTAATTCAAAATATTTCAATATTTTTTAAAACCACACAGGCAGTGTGCTACCAACAACATGCCTCTCAAAAATATTATAAACGGTAGTTGAAACATTCAAATTTAAAAACAAAGGCATTTTGCATGATTTATGAATTATCATCTGCACCACTTTCAGTGAGACATTATGCATAGCAACATGAGGTTGCGGTGGTGTAATAGGCAGACGCAGATGTACCATTAAGGCGAACGAGACGGTTGCCTGGGGCCCCCAATCAGCAGGGGCCCCGGCCAGTCACCTACATCCCTAACATTGCTCCTGCTTGTTAATGTACGTTTAACATAAAAATAATTATAGTTACGATGAAAACGATCATTAAAAACGCAATACAAAAAACGGTCGATTTCTGTACCCCCCTACTAAAATGGACTATTCCATCATGACATCACCCAAAAATCTAGGAAGTGCTGTATGCTGCTTGAGTGAGAAGCGGGAGAGAGGAGACAGAAAAAAGATGAAGCCAACGCGAAGATACGAAAGCGGAGCGGAAAAACGTAAAAAGTGCGAAAAAAAACAAAACGTGTGTTTCTACACTACCGAAAGTGACAACGTTTTTTAATGGGTCTAAAACTTCATCAACTGCTGATAATGACGGGCGGCCCATTGAAAGTGTGGGGGGAACAGTGAAGTGAATGGCGCCGAGGCAGCCAGTGACGAAGATGAAGATGAGGTAAGAGTTTTAGGAATTATTTTGTAGGTTGGGTAAAGAAATCCTGACAGTAATCAGCTGAGAAAACTACTATTTTCATGTTTTCTTTCTGTATCAAAATATTAAAAGATATTCGGCCTAAATCTTCTGACTTAAAACGAGGAGAGATAGAGGGGATTTTATATTTTACCTACTTTAGCTGCTTGTTTATTATATTATTAAAATATACGGACTATACATTGAATAGATCTAAAATATTCCACAGTTATCTATAAATAAAAAAATCTCAACCATTTTACAAAATATTTGACTGTTAAAACTTCATCAGACTATCGTTGTTTTGTTATTTGGTCCATATTTCCTCCATTAATTACATTACAAAGCACAACTTATAGCTTTCAGAGTAATGCAAAAACGTGTTTTAATAATGACTGGTTTGCTTTGGACATAAATGCCACTGTTAGTTTAAAACAACAGAATCAAAAGGCTAGGATTGCTAAATTAAAATGTTATCTAAAATGTAAAAATTGATATAAATGAAAAGTGACATTATTTGAGTCATTTAGTTTACAGTCTGTGTAAGTCTTAAGGTTTAAAAAGAAGTCAAAACTGTCAGTCTTAATTATGGAAACTTGGATAAATGAGAGCCTTCACATGTATTAAATGTAATGTCTTATTTTTCATTTTATTTCCTCCAACACTAACATATTGTTTTTTTCAGATGCAGTCTTTAAACATGCATCATTAAAGCTCAGAAACAAGACAGAAAACAACTTTCATAGAAGTCCAGCTGAATAATCAAGGTAATTCATGATCACTTAATGCTGTAAAAAGTGTCTCATGCCTGGACATCTTGCTGTTCATATCGAGCCAGTGTGTGAATTAATCTCAAAGTACCACATCTCAACTACACACACTCACTTTTTCACATTGATCTAACAACTGTTCCCTGTTACAGAATATGTAATATAACGTTAAAAGAATTAAAGTTGTGAAAATCTTATAATTTAGGAAAATATATTTCTACTGTATTGCTCACATATACCCTCTCTGTTCGTTTGTGTTTATTTAGTGTTGTTGAATTTTGGTGTAAGACTTGATTTAGAGCCTTTTAATGCAATAATAAAACATGTTTTACAAAAAGACTTTAAAGGATAGTTGTACCTTATTAAAGTATAGAAAAAAAAAAACGGTAGTTCCCTTTCAGTGTGGTCTCTCAGTGCAACATACTTGCTATGGGAATTGCGCCCCCCGCGCGATTACCTGAAGGAATACATTCAAGCCTTTTACGGCAGGGGGCGTCACCCCGCGCCAGAGGTACAGCCTTTTAGGTACTTAAGCGACTGACGCCCCTCCAACTTTCTCTTTTTTGCCCTTCACCTCGCAAAACCTGAACTACCTCTCTTCGCGGGACTTCTCTGCTGTTCCATCGCTCAACCTGAGGTGAGCTCGCTCCCTACACAGAGTGCACAGAGAATTTTTCCCTGCATACTGCTGGACACATTTCTATAACCTCAAAGTTTTTTCTTCTCCTCTCTCCACAGGTTGCTTCGCTCAATGGCGTTATAACTACGCCACAACCGCTACCCCGGCTAACATCCTAGCGGGCTAGCCAGCGAAAGCGACACGACGGAGGAGACACTTGAACAAAGAAGAAAAAGGATTCTGGAAGGACTCGCTCGCTTTATCTCGGACATGCCTCCGGAGAAAGGAAAGCGAAAGACAAAACTTCAAAGGAAAGCCGACGGGACGGCGAGCCCAACCTCACGCGCCTGCCCCAGCGGCTGTGGATTTTTCCTCGCAGTAACGGACACCCATGAGGCCTGTCCAGTCTGCATGGGTATATTTCATGCAAGACAAGCTCTGGACGCGCCCAATTCTTGCCCACATTGCAGCCAGATGCTGGATGCAGTGCTACGGCAACGGGTGGACCTCGAGGCTAAGGCCATGGGAAGCTCAGCTGGTCCACAGGACCCAGACACTACGGAGACCCTCACTCCGACCCCGGAGCTCGAAAACATGGCTCTACACGACAGCACGCGTGTCGAATGGGGCGACAGCCCTGACCCGCTCGCTCCCATGGTGGACCTAACAGTCGAGTTTGACACAAGAGGCATGATGAATGAAGACGAGATCTCCATCTCAGCCTCGGGCAAATTTTCAGCGGAGGAACCAGAACTCGAAATCGAATATCCGGGAGAGGACCTCTCTAGGACCTTGTGCTCCCTGAAACTGACTTCTCCATCGCTACCCTGTTCGACCTGTGCCACAGAGCAGCGGACGCGCTCAACATTCCATGGCCGGAGCCTCCGTCTCGAAAACAGGTCACGAGGCTGGCGGGGAACTATTTTTATTCAAAACAGCAGGCAGCAACGAGGCAAAGGATGCCGGACTTCCTCATGGAACTGACCCGCACCTGGCCTCAGCCACGAGCGCCCATGCTCCTTCCTCTCTCACAGTTCATCGACGTGGAAGGCATGGATGAGGAGGGAATGGCCAACGCGCCTCAGATTGAGGACTAACTGGCGTCCCACCTAGCTCCCAAGTCATCTGGAACAAAACCGACTCTCCCTAGCAAAGCTTGCAGAGCCTCAGCGTTGCTTCTCGAGAAGTGCTACAGAGCCCAAGGACTCGTGACACGCACCATGAACACGTCAGCGATGATGCAGGCATACCTTACGGAAAAACTCCAACAACTGCAGGTAGCCTCAGATAAGCAAGCTGCTACCGACTTACTGGATGAAGCCCGCAGAGCAACAGACTTTGTTCTCCGTATGATGGGGACAGCTGCTGTGGCTCAGGGCAGAGGTATGGCAGAAGTGGTCATCGTGATCCGCCACCTGTGGATGGCGCTGACGGATTTACCGGAGGGACAAAAGGTGCCTTTTCTCCACCACTCGATAGAGACGGAGGGATTATTTGGTCAGACTTTGGAGCAAATCCAAACCAAACTGGACCAAAGGCGCAGGCAGGCTGAAGCTCTCAGGGTGGGCATTCCCCGTCGAAGTTTCGCCCCCCTCCCCGCAGGGAGTCTGCTGGAGGCAGACCTGCACAGCCGTTGCACCGCTCGACGACGCGTGCGCCACCGCAGAAGCGACCAGCATATGAGGAAGAACCTTGGCAGAGACCCCCGCCAAGCCAACCTCGCTCCGAGCACGCATGGAGCAAAAACAGGTTTGTCCCACGCCAAGCGATCAGGCATAGGGCCTCCTCGGTGAACCGGGACACTCGTCAAAAACGTGCCTGATGAACCAGGCCCATGTTTACATTTTATACGACCTTCCCGCCCACGTGGTAACGGGAGTGTTCGCACCTTGTTCAGACTTTATTTGTAGCAAAGTACAAATGGCTGATAATTCTGTTGCATGCACAAACCATGTTCTCCCTGCTGTGAGTGACATCAAATCATGTATGTCGTTGCACATAAGCACAAATAAAACTCATATAACAGCACTTCCCTGTTTTATTGACAATCAAAAAAAAACACACCAACACAAATAATGTCAACAGTACGAGCCTCCCTGGCCTGTCAGCCGTCATAAAGGGAGGGGCCACATCCCTTTCCCTCACGGCTCATGGGGTGTCAGTCTATTCAATAAGCCCCAGCAGGGTGCCTCAGGACCTGTCTCCAGAAGACAGACCCAGAGGCGTCTGCGAACAGACCCTCCACCTTTCGCAAAGACAAGTAGGAGAGGGCACGTGTTCCAGCCCCCGCTCCATTGTGAACAAAGGGGCCGGACAATACACTAACCAGACGGACACGTGACATGTTCGCACCACAGGAGAGCACGTCGGATGCCCCAAGGCGGACACAAATTTCACACTCTCAACACAGTGGCTGTGATCACGTTACTGTGTGTGTAAACGGATCGGAGTCGAACCAGATTTTTCTTCCTGATTTTGAAAGGAAACTGGGCTCCTTATCAACAAATGATCTTAAGTCTGCCGGTCACAAAGGACCATCTTCACGTTCACACGTTGCAGCTGACCCTTTATTATTCATGAAGGGCATGCAACGCTCGAGCGGTAAAAGAGCAGCACGTGACTTTCCTCACAAAGCTGCATCAGACTGTCTCCCACACAACGGTATCCCACTGGGTGAGATACCAATTAGAGTTAGGAGGTCTGCTCGTTTACAAAAACAGCAGCCCCTCAATCCAATAAATCCTATTTTGGAGGGAAATAATAGCTTTCCTGTTAAGACTCAATCTAATAAAATTAATAGACTTCATCTGTCTTCGAGGAGACTCAATCAGTGCAGTCTGTTAACACATCATCGTGGAGGCCCCCTCCCCAACCTGGTTGACCCTCAAAGGCTCACACAGGAAGTCGCAGTCCAGCCGCTTAGGCAAGGAACTGGAATTAATTCCAGCCTGTTAGCTGAAAAGGACAGGCTGATGGCTTTGGGCATACCAGAGAATGTGGTGAAAACCATACAAAATGCCCGTGCCAGGTAAACACAGTCTCTATACGCATAGAAGTGGCGTATCTTCGAAGCCTGGTGCTCAGAAAGAAATATCATTTCTTATGTTGCGACCTGGCTCAACTCCTAACTTTCCTTCAGGATTTACTGGAAAAGGGTCGTTCTTATTCAACGATTAAGGTGTTCCTTGCAGCTATCTCTGCTTGTCACGAGGGCTGGGGACACAGGACTCCTGGAGCACATCCAATCATAATGAGATATATGAAAGGTGTGCTTCGAACCAAGCCACCCAGCAGGACCTTGACCCCTGGTTGGGATCTTGGCCTGGTCTTGGGGGCTCTTTGCGACCCGCCATTCGAGCCTCTGAGCGAGATTAAGATATATCTTCTATCTTATAAAACTGCTCTTCTCCTGGCTCTGTGCTCGGCGAAACGCGTGGATGACCTCCACGCTCTATCTGTACATCCGTTATATACCATATTCGCCCCTGACGGGTCAAAGGTCACCCTGAGGCCTAATCCCGCTTATACTCCCAAGGTCTTGACCTTCAACCATAGGAATCTAGACTTTGACCTCTCCTCCTTCCCACCTGCCCCTGTCCTTACTCAGGAACTGGAGAGACTAAAGGTTCTCTGCCCTGTGAGAGCTTTACGCACTTACATACAGAGAACAGCCGAATGGAAGGAAACAAACCAACTGTTTGTCTGCTTTGCCGCACCTGCTACAGGAAAGGCCCTATCAAGACAGCGCCTCTCACATTGGGTGACGGAGGCCATTAAAAGGGCGTACGGTAGCAAAGGTCAACAAGTGCCCCCTGGAGTGCATGCTCACTCAACTAGGGGCTTGGCCACTTCCTGGTCATTGTTCAAGGGCGTGCCAGTTGCAGACATTTGCGCTGCTGCGAACTGGAGCTCATTAAACACTTTTGCAAAGTACTACAGTTTGGATGTTACTGCATGTGATGTCACTCAGGCTGTTCTTTCTAATACACAATAGAAAGTAGCTTTGAGATGCCTACTGGTCAAAGGCAGACGGTCACAC
Source organism: Garcialebias charrua (assembly GCA_038048925.1). Lineage (NCBI taxonomy): Eukaryota > Metazoa > Chordata > Actinopteri > Cyprinodontiformes > Rivulidae > Garcialebias > Garcialebias charrua. The sequence goes on along the minus strand of JBBPBX010028864.1, from coordinate 5,063 downwards.
TAGCAGGCATTTTACTGAGCATTTCAAGGGCGTGAATGAATTACGTTCCCATAGCAAGTATGTTGCACCGAGAGACCAGACTGAAAGGGAACTGAAAGTTATGCACCATAACTCATGTTCCCTGAAGGAAGGGAACGAGGTGCAACATAGCTGGCCCTTTTCAATGCTGAAAGCTCTGTGAAATGCAATTTTGGAGAAAGTTGGAGGGACATCAGTCGCTTAAGTACCTAAAAGACGGTACCTCTGACGCGGGGTGACGCCCCCTGCCGTAAAAGGCGTGAATGTATTCCTTCAGGTAATCGCGCGGGGGCGCAATTCCCATAGCAAGTATGTTGCACCTCGTTCCCTTCCTTCAGGGAACATGAGTTATGGTGCATAACTTTCAGTTTTTATTTTCTAGTTCCCAGTATTAGAGTATGAACATGAAAATCTTTGACCTTCAGGGCAAGGCCTAATGGAACATTTAGGCTGACTTGGGCGAGGGCCCCTTTACAAAGGTTTGCCTGGGGCCCCAAAATGTCTAAGTCCGCCACTGGTTTATAGTTGCTGAAAATAACTGTGCTGAGGAGTGTGTGTGAGTTTTCATTACAAATGACTGTGTCTGTAAGTTTTGATGCAGAACTTTGTTTGTTGTAATTGTAAGAATTATGAGGAGGTCAATATTAATACTGACCTCTTTATCCTTAATTAATCTACTTATTCAGATTGAATAGTAAATTCACGGATTCTGTTCTTTTTCAGTTTACCCAATATCTCTGTGATCTTTATGATGGATAAATAAACAGAGCCATTAAGTGACAAAGACGTTAACTTAGTTTGATATGTCAAAGAGACACTATCATTTATTTAGAATAAATCAACTAAATTAACACCATTACACTTGATTGACATGATTTCACTTTCTTTCAATTTAAAACGTCAGCACACTTAAATTCAACACAACAGACTTCAATATTGGATGTAAACATATTTAGTCTGAGGGCTCTTTAAACTTAAAATAGTTTCCAGCTTAGATTGAGAGGGGAAAGAATAGGAGGAAAGATTTAAGAAGAATTGGGAGGTTAAGAGAGGAAGTTTATCTTGCATTTATGAAACCAGATGACACTCTTCCGTACGCGTCCAGCTAAGATATCATCACACCTCCAGCAAGCAAACAGCTGCTCCTTTACCTTAAGACGTCCGCCTTGGTTCTGGTAAAGAGCTGTGGTCAACTTTAGACTGACGAGTCGTCGGTCCCGCAAGTCCAAGCTGGACTCCACGCGTGTTTACCTTGTCGGTGTCGGTGATACTCGCTTTCATCGGCAAAAGTCGTGGCAGTCGTGGTTTCTTGGCTCAAGATAATTTATTCCAGGAAGGAATAACAAACGCTCGTTCGAGGTGGACTCATAACAGCCTGTTATCAGTCCTTAGCTGAAGACGCAGGTCGTTAGCTCTTGACCAAAACGTACCCAGCTCTTGGGAAAGGTTCACATCTCTTTGAAAATTCCCCGCAAACTCTGAAGCGTTCTCGCACAGTTAGAACTTAAAAAGCAGGAACCAAGAGAGGAGTGCACTTGTGTTATCAGGTCCAAGGTTACAGCCAGCAGCAGAGAGAAATGTTTAGGAAAAAGATAGATAAAGCTGGAGCCCTGCTCATGAGACTGTCTCTGAGTTTCTAAACAAAACCGTCCGGTCTCTGTGACCCGAAGGCTTCACCTTTAAACACAGCAGTGAACACAGTTTAACTCTTACAGAATGACACAGCTTAAAAGCACACATCATGAAAATGACAAAAGTTATTCTTTTGATCACATTAGAATAAAATCAAAGATAGAAATAGTCTCTTTTGGTGACTATATTTATCAGATTATAGCTAAATGAATGATTTTGTAGTAAATGTCTTGCTTTACTGAGTGGTCAGTAAAGGTCATCACTGGACAGTTCGAAAACCCTAGTTTGACCCTGGGTAGGTCCATTACATCTCCCCCCTTTTGGAAGCCATCGCCAGTCCTTGGGGATGGGGTCCAACACGAAAGGAAACCTTGAACTGTCTTTGATCTTGAAGTAATCCAGCAAGTGGAAAAGAAAAATCAAAAATTATAATCCCATAAAGTTTTTGAAATTCCATACTGTTCGGAGGTAATCCCATTGCGAAAAGCTTTTAATCCTTTGGAAAACTGAGTCTGTTAACTCTTGGAAAACAAAGTCTGTGATCCTTTGGAAAACAAAGTCTTATAATCCACAGCGGTAATTCCACAGCAGTAATTCCACAACGATTAGTTTTGTTGATTGATCAGCAACAATTGTTTTCATAATCAGCATGTAGAGGGGATCCCTCGATTGACGCAGAGGAGGCGACCCTTGGATGAAGGTTGAAGACCAAGCGTTGGAGCTGCAGGTCCCCACATCGAAGGTTGTTGGCTGGTTGGTTTCCAGTCAGTGCCACTCTGGTTCTATGTGTCATGCAATTATGTGGTTTTTTAGGTGGGCTTATGATTGGGATTTTACATTAGGCCCTACCTATATGCACCTGGTATGTAAGCTATCATGGTTTAGATCAGCTACAATTACCAATTAAGGGGTGGATCAATTCTGTAAAATTAGATATAGGGATCTGTACCTATAAAATTTTGGAGGGCTTCTGTAACGAAGGCCTCTAATTCCAAACTATTCCTCCATTCATTACTTAGTTTAGGTTAAACTAAAATAGAAAAATGAAATATAGTTTGATCTAAATGTCTGTTGTCTTTTAGACGAACGACGTAGGATTTGGTATTCCTAATAAATTTTGAAGTCTATGGCGAGACTCATCAAAATGAATAGACAATCTAGAATTGAAACGATCGGATCGGTTCAATTTAGAAATTGTGAGGTCAATGTAGTTTATTGTACTTTGAGCAACTTTAAACTACATTGACTCTTCAACGATTGAGACTTAACAAAACGAACTGCATGTTGGCATAGTTAAATCCATATCATTCATTAACCAATGTTAATGCAAAACCTTTTTGGCTGGGAGTGTTCAGAACCAAACAATATCTCAACTAATGACAACAGTAATGACTAAACAACAAGGAAACAACGTTTCACTGCTTCGACACACTCTTGTCGTCAGATTCCAAAGTGCAACACACAAGAAAAACAGGTCTCAACTTTATGACCGAGGTCAAATTAAATCTCGTGGATTTAAACGGTTGTTAAGGTTAGTTTTTTGTTGTGGGTTTTAGGCTTAGCGTTTCTAAGTTCAAATTGGACAATGCGACTTATAGGGTGGGAAATACGGTAGTTTAAACCTGATTAGTTTATTTACTAACTTGTGTTTGGACGACCTTATTATCCCATGAAGTCGGTGTGTTTGTGAGATCTTTGTCTTTTGTGGAGTCATTGAACGCCTTGTAAGGTTTGATCTGATTTCGATGTACCCATTTAGCAATTGGCTCTTTGCGGCCTTTGCTGATTTTGATTTCGTAGACGACTGAGGACACTTTGTCTGTTATCAGATGAGGTCCAGTCCACCTGGGCATTAGTTTGCGGGCGAGAGTTCCGGTCTCGGACCCTCCTTTCCCGGTTGCTGGGGCGAACGTATAGTACCAGACTCTGTCTCCCACTTGGAGTTCATTGTGAGAGGCCTTCTGGTCGTAGTACGCCTTGCGTCCTTCAGCGGATTTTTCCAGGTTTTTCTGGGCGAAAGCAAAAGTGTTTCTGAGGTGTACATTCAAATCTTTCATGTATTGTTGTGTAGTGTAGGCTGTCGCCATGGCGGCGTCGCCTGGTTGGTACAACAGGTGTAGAGGGAGAGTCATTTGTCGACCGGTCATCATCTCGAAGGGAGAGATGCCAGTTGATGTGTGTGGAGTGGCTCTTATGGCCATGAGGACCAGAGGGAGTTTCACGTCCCAGTCCTTGTGGTTTGCAGCCACGTATTTCTTCAAAATACTCACCACAGTTCTGTTTGCTCTCTCTACTTGGCCTGAAGCCTGTGGGTGGTAGCCGACATGAAAGTTGGCCTTGACGCCTAGCGTCTTCCACAGTTCTTTCATCACTTCACCTGTGAAGTGTGTACCTTGGTCTGAGTTCACCCTAAGGGGAAGTCCAAACCTTGAGAATATATGATTCATTAACAACATAGCAGTAGTTTGTGCTGTGTCGTTAGGAGCTGGTAGGCATTCTACCCATTTGGTGAATGCACAGGTTACCGTGAGAAAATATTTATTTCCTCTAGAGCTCTTAGTGAGTGGTCCAACCCAGTCGATCTGGAGGTCAGACCATGGGAATGCAATGCCTCTGCTTTGCAGTGGTGCTCTGTGAAGTGGTCTGGTTGGCTGAAACTGGCCACAGACCACGCACCCTTCAATGTAGTCCTTGACATCCTTTTTCATTCCAGGCCAATAGGCAATTTGTTTTAATGCCGTCAGCGTGGCTTTATCTCCTTTGTGTCCTGCGGACGGGAGATCATGGGCATGAACTAACATCACCCCCCTTTGGTCATGGGGAACCACGAACACAGGTGAGGACGTTGGTCCATGAGCGAAAGTTAAGATGCCCTTGATTAGTTTTAGCTGTTTGCGCAGCTGATAGAGGACCTTAAGGTCTGGATCGGAATCCAGGTCGTCTTTAGACGGACTATTTTTGTTCGGATCGGTCAGGTACAGTATCATGGAGTTGATAGCAGGATCCGCCTTCTGTAGTTGGATGATGTCTGGGTCAGTCAGTGCAGGTCGTACAGAGACTGCGTTGTCAGCAGGTCTGGTTGCGGCCTGTGCACGTGTGACTGCCATAACTCTGACTGAAGGTTGTGTTGGCAGAGTTTCGATTAACCAGGAGGGGTCGAAGGACCATAGAGGACCTTCGTCGGCTCCTTCTTTGGCTAAGGAGTCTGCAATGTCATTGTAGTGCTTGTCATCGCCTGGGACTCTAGAATGCCCTGGAACCTTCTTCCAGTAGATCTGTAAGTCATGTGATGTCACCAAGTGATCACACGCTATGAAAAGCTCTTTGTGTTTGACCACTTTTCTGTCGCTTGTTAGGAAACCGTTCTGTTTCCACACAGCGAGGTGACAAGCGAAACTCAAACGAGCATAGTT
>JBBPBX010028863.1:0-31850 GCA_038048925.1 Garcialebias charrua | reverse complement strand
AATACATATGCATATCCATCCATTCATCATTGCATCTGTTTGTCCATCCATCCATTCCTTCATCATTCCATCCGTTTGTCCATATATACATACACACACACTTTCATCAAACATTTTATCATACAAAATATAAAAGCAAAGGATAATTTCTGAAGACGACTGTTAGAAAACTTAAATTCAAATGTAGGTTAGGAGGATTGTGGGATGTTTTAGTTACTGGGTTACTGCATGGTGTCTTTAGAAACAACACAAGTTTAGATAACTGAATATACCAGGTCTCAGTTATTGCATTCACATATATATGCGGCTCAGAAGGAAGACTTTCTCCCACGTCAGCAGTCTGCTTCTGCTGGGAAACAATCAAAAGACAACTCTGAACTTTATATAAAGGCTAACGATTAACATTGTACTTTTAAGAAAATCACTGGTAATAGAGAAACTAAAGAGTATATTTTTTTTCCATAATTTGCCTTTATAACCCTGCTTTAATGACCATCAAATCTTATGTATGATTTAGTGTATTTTAAATCGATTTGAATTGCTCCTTGGTGATTAAAAATAAAACATCTGAATGATCTGTTGTTAGTGTGCATAATAGTTTAATACTTGCAAAGAAATTAATAAACAACACAATTACATTAGTTTTCTTTTCTTTTTTTACAGCTACATACAGCGTTAAAACTCCTACAGCCTTATTGATTTACAAGAGTGAAAAAACTCGGAGCATTATTTTGGGTGTCATCAAACTTCTGACAAGTGATGAACAGTTTTACATGTGAGGAATTTCTATCTGCTTCCTCTTCTGCAGACACACTCATGAGCTCAAGCTCCACCAGCTGCTGGTTCAGGTGTGTGGATGGGAGCAGGTCAAGGCGGTGTCGGTGGACAAAGTGGGCATTTTCTTTCGCTACGCGGCTCCAGACCGAAACAACTCCTCTAGCACTGTGAGGACACATTTTTAAAACCTGTCTAATAGCTTATTGTTAAGAATACTGAGGATTTATCAATGAAAAACACACCTTTTTATTCCTCACAGGTTGGCAGCCCTATTAGCAGGACCAACATAATCCACCCTCATGTTTATGTAAGTTTGCCAAGATCTTTGATAGTCAGGCTACGTTCACACTGCAGGCAAATACAACCCAAACCTGATTTTTGTTTTTGGCCATATTTCACATATTGTATTGCTTGTTCCTCGTCGTGCAATGAAGAGGGTTAAATTGAAACACCCTCCATCCATCTGTCCATTTGTGCATGTTGTGAGCATGATGACTTGAAAAGTAAATGAGCTACTCACTTCCCTTTTGGTGTTGCTACATCTAGGTGTAAGAAAAGTTACGATAAAAAATTGGGTTGCTGCATTAAAGTCTAAGAAGTGTATATATACTGTATACGGTATATGTATATGAATGAGTTTGATTTGTATTTCCACGGCATCAGGTTGTGATCCAATAATTACTCATGTCCTTCTCTGTGGGTGTCAGTTCTCTGCCCTGCCTCCTGTCAGGGTGGTTTTTGCTATCACCATGGAGGGCAGCGCCAGGAAGGTGATCACGGTGCGTTCGGCCCTCATGGTGAAGAACCGGTTGGATGTTCTGATGGAGGTCAGACTTGACAGCCCCTCTGCACCTGACAGTAAGACGCTACTTCATTTAATTTTCTTTCATTCTATAATAAAGAAAGTATATGATCTGTTTTTCCATGTCTTCTCCCATTCCCTCTCATGTTTTGTTTGTGTCTTTATGCCATCATCGTGTGATGCTGGTTTTCCTTCTGCTTTGACAGAACCAGTGGTGTTACCTCCTATTCCACCTGGCCAAGCCTTGGCCATCCCCCTTCACCTAACATCCTGGAGGATGCAGGCTCGTCCTAAAGATATGGGCTTGTTCTTCTGCAAGGTTCCCATTCACTGGACCAGCGTGGAGCGACCCGGAGAGATCAGCAGCAGTAGGAGGGAGTGTCAGTTTGCAGACTTTGATGACAGTCACAAACGTAACTTCAGGTATAATTTTTTTTTAATGTTTTGCCTCTTGGCCTCCCCACATCTTGAACTATTCCTATCATGTATCTTCATGCTGCAGGTTCTGTGTGGTCATTAAAAAGGAGATCTACCCTGCACAGCAACCTGCTAAGAAGCAAGTTTCTGGCAGCACGCAGCAGATTTATCGACAACCAGGCCACATCATTTATCTGCTGCCCACCATGGTTGTTGTAAACGTGCTGCCATGTGACCTTAACTATTACATCAGGGGCACAACCATCAAAGGCTCATTGAAACCGGGAAAAGAGGCGGTGCTTCACTCTGCTGACACCTCGCAGAACATGGAGCTGGGTCAGGACCACTCACCATTTAGTTTCTTTGAGTAGGGGTCCAAGCCTGCAGAGGCAAGGGAGTTCCCATGCTTCTAGCAGGGCATGGACCCCATTCAAGTGTTTCTGTTTGTTGTTATTGTTTTATTCATATGTTTTTATCATTATTTTAGTTTTTCTTCCGTAAGCAAGTCCTACTGCATCTCTAACCCTTCAGGGGTATTAGTATAATTTTTACTTAGTGGTAGCAAGAGCGATCCAATGCCATCTGCTGCTTCCTTAGAAAGAGAACTTTTACTAATTGGCTTTTGTAATATATTATGCCCTGAGACAACGTCTGTTGTGACCTGGCACTACTGGTATATAAATACACTGAATTGAATTGAACAGAATTGAATTTATATTGTTTTAAAGTAAAGTTTCCTAAAATACGTGGGGTGGACAAAGATTAATCTAAAGAGGTCAAGGCCACCCCATGGCTCCTCCATTGCACCTGGTGGTGGATAAAATTGCACCCTCCAGGATCTGTCACTCTGCCTGGCCTTGTACAAAAAAACAACAACTTATACACAGTGCAACTTGTACCCATTTGAATATCTTGCACCAAAAATATATATATATTTTTTGCATTTCCTGTTCAATTCTAGTTCAGACAAATACCGGTACACAAAAACTACAAACATTCACTATTCAAATCTCTCAGAGACAGTGGACATCAGAATAATGCTTTTTTATGTTACCTCTGATTTATTGACCTTATTTTTAAACATTGTGATTTTTGCTGTTGTTTTTGTTTGCTTGTTTGTTTTATATGTTTTAAATGTTCCTTTATTTTACATGTGCAGCACTTCATTGCAGCAGTAGTTGTTTTTTCAAAGTACTTCATAAATAGAGGAGTAGTAAGAAACAGTATGTTTTCCACTGATACTTTGTAGAAAATGTAAAGATTAGAAAAACTGTACCATTTGTCTAACCTTGAACAAAGGAAAGTAGATAAGGCACTTGCACTTTCCTCAAGGTGATCCTGATGTGATTTTAGGAGTCCTGTTGGAGAACTTTCCTGTGTGCAAAGAGCTGCTGATTCCTCCTGGCACTCAGAACTACGTGGTGCGCATGAGGCTGTACGACACCAACAAACGCCTCCTCTGTCTCACCATCCGCATCATCCTACGGGCACAAGGGGCTCTGAAAATCCTAATTTCTGCCCCATACTGGATCATCAACAAGACCGGTAATGTTTTTTTAATTTTATTTTTTATTACAAATCCTGTTACATTTATGACAGAAATGTCCAGTTTGTTGAAAACCTCAATATCTGAAGATAATTTACTCCTCAGGTCTGCCACTAATTTTCCGTCAGGACAATGGCAAGGTTGATGCTGCAGGACAGTTTGAGGAACACGAATTGGCCCGAAGTCTCAGTCCGTTGCTGTTCTCTTACACTGACAAAGAGCAACCTGCAATGTACGTTTGTGGTCAGGCTTTATTGAAATATTGTTTTCCATTTAAACAGTAAAATGTTTGTCTCTGTCAAGAGGGGGAATTGGAAATACCCTCGTTGGGGTGGCCCTTGGGGGTGGCCAAAGATTAATCTATGGGGGCCAAGGCCACCATTGGCTACCCCCTAGCTCCACCAGTGGTGGATAAAATTTATCCCTCCACTCTCCAGGATCTGTCACTGCGCTGCCTCAGACAAAAAAATAAAAATACAACAAGAAAATGAATTGGCACTATATCATTAAATTGAAATAAGTAGTAATTTTTTGTCTGCTCAACCTTTTACTCATGTTTTGCTTCTAGGTGCACAATGCGTATCGGAAAAGGCATTCACCCAGATGGAGTTCCAGGCTGGTGCCAAGGCTTTTCCCTGGATGGAGGGAGTGGAGTCAGAGCAGTAAAAGTGATCCAGCATGGAAATAGACCTGGCCTACTCTACAACATAGGTACGCTCATCAGAGCAACTGAAATTACATTTAGACTGACCCCAGGAACAAACTGAATGTATCACACACGGATTTGTTACTCAGTTCGTTCAGGATCTTACACTGTCAAAAACAAACATTTCATATCAGCATTCAATAACAGTGTGTTTGAAGTAACTACAATACAGTTAAAGCCATCAGTCCTGTAGCACATTTGATCACAGTTGGTGCTTGCAAGGTGAACATTAGATTTGACACAATTTACAATAAACCATCAAATATAAAGTTTAAATGTCATTAGGATGTTTCTAAAAGGTGGCACATTGATCAGAGAATCAAAGAGCAGTAATCTTCAATCATGGTCACAGTAAATTTGATCACACTGAATGTTTTCATATTTACTATGATCACACCTGTCCAAACTTCACTGAAAGATGAAACCAATGTATGACCTGGAACTTAAAGCCGGTACCATCACGGTCCAAGCCACTTGAAGGACGTTGCCCCTGTTTTGCATTTAGGTGTTTTTAACTGAAATGGTTTTTATTAAACTATTTATTTTTATCATTAATGATAATCTTCTACAGCCCTGTGCAGCATGTGATAAACATGAGAGAGAAGAAAAATGTCACAATAATTTCTGAATTCATCACCTCAGGTATCAGCGTGCGTAAAGGAAAAGGAAACTACAGGGATACTCACATAGTGACGTTTGCCCCTCGCTACTTACTGGACAACCGTTCCACACATAAATTGGCCTTTGCTCAAAGAGAGTTCGCACGAGGAAAGGTAAGTTACAGCTCTGATTGTTATTTCAGTGGTTTTGGAGTATATTGTTAGATTGTTTTTACAGCGACTTCTGTGCTTCGAAATCAGTTTGTATCACCCCTCACAGAGCAAAAATGTGAAATTGGAGATACCGGTACTCTCCATCTATTACTTTGTTTGTCTGTGCATGTTGTGAGCATAACTAGAAAAACAAGGGAGGTACTGTTAGGCTATTAAAATTATTTGATGACATTATATTCTGTTAGCAGTAACAATAAAGTTAATGTAGTGTCTTAGTATTCTTTGAACATTCCATCCCAGATATGTCAGACAGAGGTTGATTGCTTTTTGCTGATCAATACACTAAAGCTGCCTCACTGACCTAGTTTTGATGACCACAGCTGATTCGAGGTGGTAGTCACAAGATAACCTAATAAACAGGGAAACTCGCATGTGCAAGCTGTTAAACAGTTTCCTCTTATCATATAAGGTAATCATCCGGCAGAAATATGTGGTCTTGGGTATCTTCGAGGGTGCTGTCAAGGCTGGATTGGATTGGATGGTGTCCCCAGGAGTATCCAGCCTGAAACGCTAATAAGAGAGGTCTAAGTTTAAAACCACAGGGCCTCCCATAATTTGTGAACCGATCAGAAAGTTGCACATTCTCAATATAACTCTGTATAAATGATGAGTTTGGAATCTTCTTCTGGGTGGGTGCCAGCAGCAGCTCATGGTGAATAACCCACATGTGGACTGCGGCCTCCTGAACAGAAGGACATCCACGTATACATGTATTTAAAAAATTTCAATGTCAAATAAATCTACTTAAGAAGTGGTTAGGACTTCTTTGTTAGATTTTTTTCCCTCTTGGAATAAACAAACACGTTTTGACAGTACAGTACTCATTTCCATTTTGGTGTATAACTGCATCAAGGTATTAGAAAAGTTTCTTTCAAAAGTGAGTTAGAGAATGTAGTACCCCACTTGGTCTTTATGGCAGAATCCTAGGTGGTTGCTGCCATATATGTATTCATGTAAACCTTGTGAGCTGGATAACTTGGGGGAAAAAAAAGCAAGGTGCCACTAGGCCTGTCGCAATGAACAATAAATCAATCGCATGATAAATGAAAATTATCAACCTCATTTTCATTTATCGGCTTTATCATTTCTAAGTGTCTCTCTTTCCACTGGACACTGAATGACAAAAGGGTGCTCTTCACTGATCCCTCCCTTTCTCTTTGCTTTTAAAATCAGTTCTAACAATCCAAAATCAAGTTTTTGGATTGTTAAAAGCAGCTACGCTGAGAAGCTAATCTACAAGCTAAGCTAACAGGCTGACTTCGGGAAAAAAACTTCATCTTGTCAAAGCTTCAGAATTCACGCTTGAAACCTGTGCCTTAGTCTAAAAAGTTGTTTTTCTCTGCAAAAAGAAGCTGATAACTTGTTTACTATTTTTTTTATTAAAAGCTTTGTGTGAAAAATGTTATGCTAAAGAGCTCAAAAACAAACCGAGCATCCGCCATTTTGAAAACCGAAAAACAAGAAGAGAGACAGCCTGTGTCACGTCAAGGGGCCTCCCTCCCATTTTTCTTAAAGAGACACACTGCTCGCTCCCTCACTATCATGAATCCTTCGGTCCAAACCATACCATACCATTTTATTTATAGAGCACTTAAAACAGCGTCAAAGCCAACCAAAGTGCTGTACAAACAAACAAACAACAGGCAACACATAGGCAACATACAAAATGAAGTAAAAAACAGAATATAGACATAAAAACGTTGCAGATAATAAATATAATGACCAACCTGTGTGATGCAAGCAGGTTCAACCACAGATCATCTGGTAATGAAAGCAACGGAATAGTAGTGGGTTTTTAAACGGGATTTAAAAACCGAGAGGTAGGGGGCCTGTCTGACAAGCAGAAGTAACTTGTTCCAAAGTCTTGGGCCTGCTACAGAGAAGGCCCTGTCACCTCTACGCTTAAGACGAGTTCCTGGAACTGTGAGAAGTAACTGGTCCGCTGACCTCAGAGCACGTGGTGGGACATACGGCTGTAGCAAATCAGAGAGATGGAGGGGGGGTGGAGACTGTTCAGCGATTTGTAGACATACAGGAGTATTTTGAACTGGATTCGAAGGTGAACTGGTAGCCAGTGCAGAGAGGCCAAGACTGGTGTAATGTGCTCTTTTTTGTCTTCAGTCTTATACTGCCATCCGTGGTCACAAAAAGGTACTACACAGAAAGTAACCTACATTTCTTCTTAAATTTGACAATAATTACTAATGTCAAAGTTCAAACAATATTATTGTTTATCGCAATAATTTCTGAGACAATCGCCCAGCAAAATTTGTTATCGTGACATGCCTCAGTGCCACTCACCAAGATTTGTCACTCTACACTTTCTCAGACAAACAAAAAACACATACCTCAGTTCTACACAGTGTACGGTAACTTTACTCATTTGAATATCTTGCACCAAAAACATTTACTTGCATCACCTGTTCAATTCCAGTCCAGAAAAACACTCGTCCACAAAACTACAACAATTAGTATTTAGTTCCACTTGTAAAATAACATTACTGTACTAGGATACAGAAACTAGAGTGCTGTAATGTCAATAAATAGATTGTAAATGGGCTGTACTTATATTGAACCTATAAAATCAAGATACTCAAAGTGCTTTACAACACAATCTGTGTCTTCATTTACCCATTCATTACTCTACTAGATCCATACAAAACTAATAGAACAAATAATTCTAAAGGGACTAATCAGTGCTTTAGATCACGTTTATACACTGATGGGACACACATCAGACACAATGAGGGGTTCAGTGTCTTGCCCAGGGACACTTCAGCATGTGACTGCTGGTGGAATCGAGCCCCCAACTCTTGTATTGGAGGACGACTGCTTTAACCACTCACTCATCCACAGCTGCCCCCATGGTAAATGATGATAAATGATAGATGATAAATGTTTTTCTGTAATTTTTATCTTTTATTGCAGGGTACGTTCAATCCAGAGGGGTACATTTCCACCTTGCCAGGATCCAATGTTGTCTTCCACTGGCCCCGCAATGACTATGACCAGCTGCTCTGTGTGCGTCTCATGGACACCCCTAATTGTACTTGGTCAGGAGGTTTTGAGGTCAACAAACCTAAATCTTTCCACGTTAATATGAGGTGATTCCAACAAATGTGTGTATTAAGTTTTGGTTGGTTATTTTTTTGGTTGGTTGGTTAGTTGGTTGATTGGTTAGTTGACTGGTTGATTAGTTGATTAGAGGTTCCAAGACTTGATCAGCAGATTCTCACCAGTAAGTTCTCCAGTCAGGATATACTCCAAGACTGTGCCCCAGTTTCTCTAATCCAGGCAAGGTTGTCTGTTGTATATGGCCCTTAAAAATAAATCATCAAAGTCTTCGAATGGCTCTAAGCTGGCGCATGCCACTGAAGACTCTACCAGGGCCAAGCACCCCAGATAATAGATCCCTCATGCTCACAGGGGTAACCAACTCTCTTCACCTTGTTAATGTGGACATTTTTCTGTAGTATTGCTAGATAAATTTACTTTAAAAATAAAAAATAAAAATCCCTAAAGCCTGTATTTTGTGCTGTAATGAGGCATGTCATTGGATTCTTGTTCAGGGACACAATGGGCAACTGTTTCTTCCTGAGGACAGAGATCACACTGAAGGGAGCCACCTACCAGATCTCTTTAACTGACACTGACCAGCTGCCTCCACCACTTCGCATTGATAACATCTCTGAGGTGAAGCTCTCAATAATTTAGAAAACAGAATAAATTTTTTTTTTGATCATGCTAAATGAGAATACCAGTAGTCAGAATAGAATTGATTGGATCAATGTGAATGTTTTAATTCTTTTAGGTACCCATCCAGTTCTGGCAGCATGGTGTGGCTGACATCCGGCTTCACACTGAGGTTAAGTCCATGTCAGTGCTAGACTACGCCTGTGATGAGCCTACACTACCTCCATACCTTACAGTCATTGTAAAGGGAGCAGGATCCTCTGAGGTTACAGCCGACATGAATTTCTACAGGGAGTACAACAAACTCTACTATGAGAACTTCATCTACATTGCGGCCACGCACACCTTTTTACAGTACAAACCAATTTCTATCTCTAAGGAACAGACTGTTACACTGCTATGACTTTGTTTTTAAAAGTTGGTCACAAAGTTAATTGCCTTTATCATATCTGTGCAGAAAGAATGAGGGGAGACCTGTTGGGAGACCAAACCTGGTTAGCTATGCAGAGCTAGTTCTTGATGTGGACCCTAAAACTCAAAGAGTCATCCTTCGAAAAAAGGTGATGAAAACAACTTTTAAACAAAGAAATGCACCATAGTTTACTGTGAAATTGCAGTGTAAATGTTTAGTGCTAAATGATTTTAGCTGAAAGCTACTTAAGAAGCTGAAACCAGCTGAAAAAGTTCCATGGCTTATCCGTTAATGTGAGTTGAATTTGAACAGCTGACATTTGCTGAAAGCAGGAAAATAACAGCTGAAAGCATCAGAAAATGGCTGTAAGGTGTAGAAATTGTTAAACAGAGCATAAATATATCTGACATTAGCCCATTAAGTTGAAATGGACAAAGATAAAGCTGAATAGATAAGAAAAAAAAGCTGAAATGAGCTCAAAGAAACTGCAATAGAGAGAAGAAAGCTGAAGTTAGCAGCAACAACAACAAAAAAGTATCTGAAATGGCAAAACACTGAAATGAGAAAAAAAGAGGCTGAAAGGAGCATAACATTTTGAAAATATTAGAAAGAACCACACAAGGCCAAAATTAAATGCTATGGTTAACAAAAAAAAGAAGAAAAAAAATCTAAATAGTAGTTGAATTTTGAACTTTGAGATTTTCATTAATGGAAAGTGCGTTATAAATTAAATTCATTATTATTATTATTATGAATTCATTTACATAAATTTCTAACCAGGATAATCACTGTGAAAAAATTACATCATGTTGCTGCTGATCTGTTTCATGTTGATGTGTTCGTTCGTGCTCATCTGCTCACACAGACTCATGTTCATGCTGCTGTTTGGTGTAATGTTTATATGCTACTTGTGCTTAGTGTATATTTATTTAGTTGATGTTTTTCTTAGTTCATATATTCGATATCTTATTGAATTCTTGAATCCTTGAATTTAGCAGAAAGAAGCTAAAAGGAACATAAAAAGCTTAAATTAGCAGAGGGAAACGGGATGCTGAATAAAGCTAAAATTACCAGAAAGAGACTGAAATAAGCAATTAGAAAGAAGCACAGAAGGCAGAAAATAGGTGAAAAATAGCAACAAAGGCTAAAATTAAAAGAAAAATGCCCAAGATGTCACTAAAAGTGTAGAAGAAAAAAACTGAATTTAGTGAAAATAAGCTGAAAAACAACAAACGCTGAAAATGGGAAGAAATTGAAAAAAGCTGAAGGGCATGGCAAATGCTCCATTAATTTTCAATGAGAAAAACATGTCAGATGAAGCAAAATATATAGAAATAATAATAATTGCACATATACCAAAAATCAGATCATGAATATCCTGAACAAGCTGAACGTTTTGATGAGTTGTTGAAATGGAACAAAAATTGAGGAATGTATGGAGGAAAAATGGATCTCACTTGTGAGAATGATTTAGAAACATTCAGACATTTAGGATGCAAAATCCAACATGAGTGATTGTCAAGATTTGTTAATGTCCAACAAATTGATGCAGTCAAAGATTAAAAGTGATTAAAACCCCTCATTCAGCTGATGGGAGAATTCTTCTTGATGACTGTGTTATAGCGTATAGGGTGTCAGGTCACCCTTGTAAAAGAGATCTCGATCTCAACGGGCTCTACTTGGTTAAATAAAGATGATTGATAGCGTAATTCTTTCTTCTGTACAGGAGCCAGGCAAGCGCTCTCAGCTGTGGAGGATGACGGGGTCTGGTCTGCTTTGTCATGAAGGCTCATCTCCACCCCAGAGTAAGCCATCACAGCCACGGCCTCTGGACTCTTCCTTGGTACTAGATATTGCTGGGCTAGCAGCTGTCAGTGATAACAGGTTTGTTCTGTGCCACAATTTTAAACTCATTGCAACAGATGTAACAGTAATTTAGCAACACTTTACTATAGACTTAAAGAACGCAAAATTGTTTAAAAATAATAATAATAATAGAGTTGGTGCGTTGTGTAAAATGAAAATAAGAACAGATGACATAAATACAAATTTTATTCACAACTTATCAAACATTTAAATTAAGAAATTGTACCTTCCATCCAGCCAATTTCTTCCACTTGGTCCAGAGTCGATTTCCTGGGGCAGCAGCTTAAGCAGTGCAGCCCAGACAGTGCAGCCCAGACATCTCCTTCCATAGCCAGCTCTTTAAACACTTTCTAAGGTCCTGGGTCTTTCCCGGGGTCTCCTCACCATTAGACATGGCAGAACTCCTCCCTAGGGGAGCGTCCAGGTGGTATTCTTACCAGATGTTTGAACCACCTCAACTGGCTCCTCTGGATATGGAGGAGCAGTGACTCTACTCTGAGTCTCTCCTTTATAACTGAACTTCTCACCCTTTCTCTAAAGGAGAGTCCAGCTACCCTGCAGGGAAAACTCATTTTGATTGCTTGTATCTGCAATCTCTTTCTTTTGGTCTCTACCCAGAATTCATGCCCATAGTTGAGGGTAGGAACGTAGATCAACAAGTTAACATAGGCTGTAACGGGTCATACTCTTTGCCACTCATGAACGAAACCTTGTGATACCGAAACTCCCGCACGTCATCCCCAACCCAGTGATGAAAATCCACTCTTCTCTGTCTGAGGACCATGGCCTCAGATTTGGAGGTGCTGATCCCCATTTAGGCATCTTTACACTCTGCTGCCAAACCGCTCCATTAAGAGTTAAAGATCACGGTACGATGGTGCCAACAGGACCACATCATCTGCAAATAACAGAGACAAAATCCTGAGGCCACTGAACTGGACTCCCTCTGTCCCCTGGCTGCACGGAGAAATTCTGCCTACAAAAGTTCAAAACAGAATTAATGACAATGGGTAGCCCTGATGGACACCCTAGTGAGAACAAAGAGCTGGTTGAATGTTCCACAGCCAGAACACAACCCACATTGTTTCTCCTGAATCCAAGGTTTGACCATCAATAGGACTTTCTTCTCCAGTACCCAGAATAGACCTTACCAGGGAGGCTAAGGAGAATGCTGTCCTTATAATTGGAACACACCTTCTGGTCTCCCTTTTGGAAGAGGGGAACGACCTGCAATTCAGTGGCACTTCCCTCTGTGTTCACGTGACATTGCAAAGGTGTCAACCAAAACAGTCCTGCAACATCCAGAGCCTCGAGGAACTCTGGGTGGATCTCCTTCACTCCTGTAGCCCTGCCACCATAGATTGGGATTGCCTCCCTCACACAGGGTTTCCATCACCAAGTTTGAGGATGGTCACAGCGAGAAACATCAACAACTCTGCGGCCAAATCTCAAGGCAGCCACCTCAACAATGAGCATAACACACTTGGATACTATGTGCCCCTGCTCAGCTGGGATGTTGTTGAAGTTCTATCAAATGTGGGAGTTGAGGTTGAAATGGGTTTTTCTGTCAGACATTCTCAGCAAACCCTCACTACACAGTTGGGTTTATCAGATCTGTCCAGCATCTCCCCCACCATGTGATTAAATTTTGTGTTGGAAGTTTGCAAATCAGTGGTTTCTGTTTTTTATACATTTTACACAACTTTCTAAACCATGCAGGAACCTGGAGTGTAGACTGTGAGCAACAAGTGGGTTTTCTCTGATTACATGTTGGTGTTTCTCAGTTTTGAGCCACTGATGCTTCGGAGACCAGACTCTCGGCGCAGTACTACCCAAACGTGGTACTTCAGTTCAGGCATGCTGACTTGTGGCCTTCCTCGGCTGGTAGTGCAGGTAACTACACTCATAAACTACACTTGGCAATAGGATAAGAAAGTAAGAATTGATCTTACACCTGTGACTGATTACCTTTTAGAGTCAACCCAATTCAAGATACTTCTTATAGCCAACTTACTGTACCTGAGGAAATGCAATAATAGGTATAACTGGTCGTTTTACAAATATTAAGTTAAAGTTTGTCGTGATGGGTCATTCTCAATACATCTTATAAGCCTTATAGGGCCTTCCTGAAAGCAGAGAAGAAACCCAAACAGGACTCCAGCCAGCCATCAGGTGAAAAGAAGGAACCCAGACCAGTGGTCATTCCGTATGTTGCGGGAGTTTCAGAGACATTGAGACGTTTATTTTCTAAACACAACGTCCCAGTGGCTTTTAAACCCCAAAATACATTACGGCAAAGACTGGTTCATCCCAAAGATCCAGTCCCCCGGCACAAACAGAGTAATATTGTGTATGCTGTTCAGTGTCAGGAGGGCTGTGATCAGTCTTACATCGGGGAAACTAAACAGCCACTGGCCAAAAGGATGGCCCAGCACAGAAGATCAACATCATCAGGTCAGGACTCTGCGGTCTACACTCATCTCCACGCCAGCGGTCACTCTTTCAGGGATGAAGATGTTCACATCCTTGATAGAGAGGAACGATGGTTTGAGAGAGGAGTAAAGGAGGCCATCTTTGTGAAAAGAAACCGTCCATCATTAAACAGGGGTGGAGGCCTCCGGGTTCAACTGTCCCCCTCTTACAATGCTGTTATTGCTAGTATCACTCAGCCCTCTGTGAATAGCAAACAACCATCAGGGTGCTAACGATCCATCGTTAGGCTGATGGTCCTCCTTGATCATGTGAGCAGCTGGTTTCAGGCTGTCATCAGCCAACTGGTTGATCCACTGTGGGAGGGTGCTATTTATAAGACTGAGCTGAATACATCCATAGTTGCCAAGTCCGCTTATTTCAAGCGGCATTGGGCTTGTTTTCCCCTGGAGTCGCTTTCAAATTTGATCAGCCGCTTGTGGCGGTTTTTTGGGCTTCTCGCGGACATTGAGTCGCTTATTTGTGCTTGTTTTTCAGTCGAGCAGTAATGCGAGTGGTAGGTAGTTTGTCACGCCCCCCTTCCACGTATGTTACGTCAAGGCGGATGTTACGTTCAGGTGCAGTTGGCGCAAGCGACAGTCAGAGCCGGTAAAACTAATGATGAGTCAGCATGAGCAGCATATAGTGACACAACATATATATCTTGTATCATTCAACTATGTTAGTTTTTAGCAAACAAAATGATAAATTAATGAAAATTACTTTCAAAGTGAGTTTAAAATTATCAAATCTGCATTGGTTTTTGCCAGGATTCCAACAGATTCTGAAAACCATTCTCTAAATGGTTTTCAGAATCTGTTGGAATCCTGGCAAAAACCAATGCAGATTTGTTCCTGTCTTTGATTTTATACGTCTACCTTATAATGTTTTGCTAGTTTTTTGATACTTTGTTAAAAAAAAAAAAAAAACTTTTGTTTTTTTCTCTCTTTTGTTTTCTATTGTTTATTGTTTGTTTGTTTATTGTTTAAGGAAATTCTACCACTGCTGTTCATTGTTCTTTAGTTTTAGCAGGTCGCTTTCGTAAATGAGCCCATGAGGTTCAAAAGATTTACCTGACTAAATAAAGGTTGAATGAAAATTTATCATTTTCAATTATCATTTTATCCTACTTGTATTCTTGTATCTGATGAAACTGTCTTGTATTGTTCTTTTAAAATGAATGAATAAACATCAATCAATCAATCAATCAAAAATTAAAAACCGTGTTTCTTACCGGGACATCCGACTACACGCGAATGCAACATTGTTATTTATTCCGCTCATTCTCAATCAGTTCATCTGGACAGTTTCTTTTTAGCAGAAACGTTTCACCCTCACTCCAGAGGGCTTCCTCAGTCAGAGTAGTCCAAAGCACACTGAAGTTAACCCACCAAGTAAGCAACTTATGTGGACCAACCAGTTTGCTGTAGCCAAGATGGTTTCTGTGGGTGTGTCCCTCGTCGACTCCTCCCAGGCAGGCAGACATGTCCCAGGCAGGCAGACATTGTTATTTATTCTTTGTCTATTCATTCATTCATTCAACCTTTATTTAGTCAGGTAAATCTCATTGAGCCTCGAGGGCTCATTTACAAAAGCGACCTGCTACAAACTAAAGAATTTAGTGAAATGTCTAGACAAGACAACGCTAATATGAGCTCTAAGTGGGGTAAATATGGAAAAAAATATAATAAAGATTGGGAGAAAGAGCGTGTTCTTCAAGACTGGATCCGACCACGACCACAGATGGGAGAAAAATGCAAAATGTATTTTTATTTTTTAGACTGAATACGTTCTTTAATGTATAATTTTGCTGGTTATATGTAATGCCATAATAAATATGTTTATACTGTTTAAAACTGCCTTTTTTTACACAATGGGATGGGGTGCTTTTTTTGGGCTTTTTTTGAAAGAGCGAGTCGCTTGTTTGTGCTTGTTTTGAAGGAGCTGATCGCTTCTTTCGGTCTGGAGATCTGGCAACCCTGAATACATCAGCACAGACCGAGGAAGTCTTTCGGACGAAAGACGAAACGTTTCTACAATTTTTTTGCTTTGTTTTGTTTTTTGAATGTCCAGAGGACCATACTTAGCTTTTTTAGACATCTTATAAGCATTAACACATTTCACAAGATCTCAGTATCTCATGAGGTTGCACAAAGGACTTCCATTATAGCATTTTATGCAGAGCTCTACTTAATGGTCATTAACTGTGAAGATAAATTGGTCTCAAAAGTTGTCATACTTCTTCTCCATTCCTCAGGCATTTTCTCACCCTCAAATAGGCCATTGAATATTTGAGTCAGGCAGCACGGTGGTCCAGTTGAGAAAGCTCTTGCCTCTCAGTGAGAAGGTCACAGATTCAAATCTCGGGCTTTTCTGGGTGGAGTTTGTGTTCTCTCTGTGCCTGCATGGGTTTTTTCGGGGTACTCCGGTTTCCTCCCACAGACCAAAATAATGCATGCTAGGCTGATTGGTAACTCTAAATTGTCCCTAGGTGTGAGTGTGGCTGGTTGTTTGTCTTGTTTGTCTCTATGCAGCTCTGTGTTAGACTTGTCCAGGGTGTCCCCTGCCTCTGGCACAATGACTGCTGGATATGGGCTCTAGTGACCCCCCGTGACCCAAAAAAGAAGAAATGGGTGAAAGATCAATGGATATTTGAGTCAGAAACCTCACTAACATCTCTCCAAGACATTTCCAAACCTCCACTGGTATTATCGGGTCCTACTCCCTTCCCCTTCATTCTTTTCAGAGCTTTCCAAACTTTACCCTCACTAATCTTTCCCATTTCCTGGTCCTTAGTTTCTGTGACCTATGCAGAATATTTCCATAAATGTGTACATTTGAAAAACTGTTTACCGGTATGCATTTGTGAATCTTGTGGTACATTTATTGATCTTATTGTAAGTATACCGATCTTGTAAATTTGTGACTACTTTTGAGACTAATTTATTTTCAAAATAAAATTTTACATGTCATCTTTCTATTTCTTTGTTCTTTGTACTTCATTTGATATGAATATTGTGATGACTCTTTTTTTAATAATCAACAACTTACACACAAATGCAGGAAATCTTCAGTTCATTCAAAAGCTTTAATAGCTTTAAAACTAGAAATAATGTGCATCATCAGCAAAATAGGTAAACAGAAAGACCCTTATTTTTTGCTTAAATTAGCGTACATGTGTTTGGTTCTACAGTTTTTAATTTGTGCAGCACTTTAGTCAACACCTGTTCTTTTTTAATGTACCTTCTAATAAATTTGACTTGACTTAAGTGCTGTTTCAACTGTAAGTTTAATGAACAACCTGTAACCCTCAGGTGAAAGGAGGTGTTGCTGGCTTGAGTGATGGAGTGGAGGTGGTGCTGGGGCCAGATTCAGGTCTGTTGAAGCCCAGCCCTGAGCAACAGTTCATCAACCAGAAGATGAGACCTGGATCTGGAATTCTATCAATCCAAGTGCTCCCAGATGGACCCACTCGTGTTCTTCAGGTAAGAACAAAATCTGATCAAATGTGTTTTTATAGCTATAGCTAATTATCAAAAGTGACACAGACTAACACCAGGCCAGGTGTGCTTTATATGGGAAATGTAACAAAAACAACAAAAGCAATAATAAAGATGCTGCTCTGAATTGTCATTTTTCAGTAGATGACAAATACAAAGAAAAAACAACTAGACTTCTTTTCTGTAGTTGAAGATGTTTTGCCTCATATCCAAGGAAGGTGAAGCTGCAAACTGTAATTGGGTGATTAGCTTTATTCAAGCTTATTCTACTAATTAATCTTTGAAGTGATCATATCTAAAGGCTAAACAAAAGATGAAGCAAGAGGACAGTCGAAGACGCTACAAACCATCAGTTCCCTCTATGATTGTGATGAATGTGAACTTGTTCCTAAACCAGACCTAGAAATTGTCCACACTAAACATCCAGCGGATTGGCAACGCAACGGTTCAGTGGTTAGCACTGTTGACTCACAGCAAGAAGTTCTTTGGTTCAATCCCCAGTTGGACCTGGGGTCTTTCTGTGTGGAGTTTGCATATTCTTCTAGTGCTTGCTGGCTAGACAGCAAATTGGATTGGACAACATACACCAACCATTTGTACAGGAAGGGTCAGAGCAGGTTGTACTTCTTGAGGCAGCTGTGGTCCTTTAACATCTGCAGGAAACTCCTGTAGATGTTCTGTCAGTCTGTGTCTGTTGTGTCTGTCTTGTTCTTTCTGTATGCAACCATTTATAATAGTGCTCTTATTGCATCACTGTACTTGTCTACTCGGTTTAAATTGTCTTCTTTCCTTCTCTCCAGATCAGTGACTTCAATCAAAGGCGATTAACCCAGAGCTCAGTCAGCACAGAACAGGAAATAACCAAGGAGGATGTCAAAGAGGAAGAGTTAAAACAGGAGCTGGAGGTAGGAGTGACACAGATTGAAGATTTTTTTAATATCACACCACCACCTTTCAATAGGCAACAGAAAAGCAAAGCTTGGACTGCCAGACACTCTGATCCTGTTAGAAAAACTTGTAGCACAACCAGCCTGTACTGCTCACCATCCAGCACTATCGGTACAACTCTTACTAGGTACATGAACCTAAACTTATCTGGAATGCAAATTAATGAACACGTCAGCTGTGGTCCAAAGTTTGTACAATAAGAAAAAGTACGTATCTCTAGGTCTAGGCAAACACTCATTTACAAAACTACTACGGTAAGTTTTACAAACCAGATTCCAAAAAGTTGGGACATTAAACAAATTGTGAATAAAAACTGAATGCAATGATGTGGAGGTGACAACATCTAATATTTTATTCAGAATAGAACACAAATCACAGATCAAAAGTTTAAACTGAGAGAATGTATCATTTTAAGGGAAAAATATGTTTCAAAATTTCATGGCGTCAACAAATCCCCAAAAAGTTGGGACAAGTCCATTTTTACCACTGTGTGGCATCCCCCCTTCTTCTTACAACACTCAACAGACGTCTGGGGACAGAGGAGACCAGTTTCTCAAGTTTAGAAATAGGAATGCTCTCCCATTCATGTCTAATACAGGCCTCTAACTGTTCAATCGTCTTGGGCCTTCTTTGTTGCACCTTCCTCTTTATGATGCACCAAATGTTCTCTATAGGTGAAAGATCTGGACTGCAGGCTGGACATTTCAGTACCGGATCCTTCTCCTACGTAGCCATGATGTTGTGATTGCTGCAGAATGTGGTCTGGCATTATCTTGTTGAAAAATGCAGGGTCTTCCCTGAAAGAGATGACGTCTAGATGGGAGCATATGTTGTTCTAGAACCTGAACATAGTTCTCTGCATTAATGGTGCCTTTCCAGACATGCAAGCTGCCCATGCCACAAGCGCTCATGCAACCCCATACCATCAGTGATGCAGGCTTCTGAACGGAGCGTTGATAACAACTTGGGCTATCCTTGTCCTCTCTGGTCCGGATGACATGGCGTCCCAGTGTTCCATAAAGAACTTCAAATCGTGACTCATCTGACCACAGAACAGTCTTCCATTTTGCCACACTCCATTTTAAATGACCCCTGGCCCAGTGCAAACGTCTGAGCTTGTGGAGCTTGCTTAGAAATGGCTTCCTCTTTGCACTGTAGAGTTTCAGCTGGCAACGGCGGATGGCACGGTGGATTGTGTTCACTGACAATGCTTTCTGGAAGTATTCCTGAGCCCATTCTGTTATTTCCTTGACAGTGGCATTCCTGTTTGAGGTGCAGTGACGTTTAAGGGCCCGGAGATCACGAGCATCCAGTAGAGTTTTACGGCCTTGACCCTTACGCACAGCGATTGTTCCAGATTCTCTGAATCTTTTGATGATGTTATGCACGGTTGATGATGATAACTTAAAAGTCTTTGCTATTTTACGCTGGGTAACACCATTCTGGTATTGCTGCACTATCTTTCTGTGCAACAATGGTGGAATTGGTGATCCTCTTACCATCTTGGCTTCTGAGAGACACTGACACTCTGAGAAGCTCTTTTTATACCCAATCATGTTGTCAATTGACCTAGTGTTAATTGGTCTTCCAGCTGTTCGTTATATGCTCAATTTCCTTTTTCCAGCCACTTATTGCTACTTGTCCCAACTTTTTTGGGATTTGTTGACACTGTGAAATTTTGAATCAACATATTTTTCCTTTAAAATTTTACATTTACTCAGATTAAACTTTTGATCTGTCATTGTGTTCTATTACGAATAAAATATTGACATTTGCCACCTCCACATCATTGCATTCAGTTTTTATTCACAATTTGTTTAGTGTCCCAACTTTTTTGGAATCCGGTTTGCACTCACTGGAAATGAGGGCTTCTTGTCTCTTGTAGGAATTGTGTCATGTTTAGATTTAATTATTTTTCTGTTTTATTGTCTGTTATCACATTTGACTTCTGCCTTTTTTTCCTCAATCAGTGGGCCTCAAGTACAAATTAGTCAATTAATTTTCAAATTATATTGCCTTGCTGTTTGAATCCACTTATCAGCAAAGTGGAATCAAATGTCACCTTTGTGTTTGTGATCAGGTGTTGGTCAGTTTGGATGAGGGTCTGGGCTTGTCTTTGGTTAACAAGATTCCTGAGGAGCTTATTTTTGCCACGCTGTCTGGTGTGACTGTTCACTTCACATCCACTGCAGCCAGTGAAGTGCTAGAGCTGTGCATCCAGAACATTCAGGTAAGCTGTATGGACAAACTCACAGTAAAAGTCTTTTCTTTGACTTGAGTCGGTCAAAAGCAAAGTTACACAATAAATGTGGCTTCATATCAGCTGGATGGCTGCATCCCAGTTTTCATTACCAGTAAGTTATTTATTTTTTCAGGCATGGTGGCTCAGTTGGTAGAGCTGTTGCTTCTCAGCGAGAAGGTTGCCAGATCAAATCCCAGTTTAGGGGCTTTCTGGGTGTAGTTTGCATGTTCTCTCTGTGCATGCATGGGTTTTCTCCGGGTACTCCAGTTTCCTCCCACAGACCAAAAACATGCATGTTAGACTGATTGGTAACTTTAAATTGTCCCTAGGTATGAGTGAGAGAGGGAATGGTTGTTTGTCTCGTTTGTCTCTGTGTCCCTGTGATGGACCTATGACCTGCCCAGGGTGTATCCCGCCTCTCACAGTGACTGTTGGACATGGGCACCAGTGACTCCCATGACCCGAAAAGGATAAAGTGGGTAAAGATAATGGATGGGTGGATGTTTTGAAAAAGAAAAATTAACGTTTTACAGCATATTTAAAACAAGTTATTCTGTCCTGTCTCTGCCTAACAGTGACGATGTGTGTAGTTCTTATGTTTACCACTGGTGGGGGAATTACCGTAAAGGTTAGAAAATGGCATGATGCTTTTAAAAATACAGTTAATTTGCATTAAATGTCGAATTGCTGGTTTGATATCTTTGCACATGTTCTGTGTGATATAATACAAACAGTATTTGGTTTGTGCTCAAATGTGATAAAAACGTCACAACTTTGCAGTTAGTTGAGAGAGTAATTGTCCGTCATCGCAGAGCAAAGAGGAGGATTTGGAAATGCCTTCCATCCATCCCTCCATCCGTACAAGTTGTGAGGTTATAGTAGTTTTACTTTGCTCATGCCTTCATGACTGCTGTCCTTACCCACTGCTGTGATTTGCTCTTCTAATTCAATGCACGCACACCTGTTTCCTGTGTGATTTTCAGGTTGACAATCAGTTGCTGGGAACCACCCAGCCCGTGATGCTCTGTGTAACCCCCAGTTCTGGTGAGAGCTGTGGAAACGACAGTGGCCCTGCTCTGCAGGTTAACTCAGTCAAGGTTCCTAGCAGACTTACACTTACAGAGATTTTCAAGGTCAGTTCCACATGCCAAGTCACAAGTTCAATTGATAAAACAGTGATGACGACAAGCAACATTTTGTTGTTTGCACAAGTCAGTGTATAAAGTTTAAAATGTCACTCCAATGAGCCACTAGGGGGTTGAAATCTTCAGGCGCCTCACAGTTCAATTTAATTATGACTCAGAGGGCTGCAGTGCCCATATCAAATTATTACTGATGCATTTCAAGATCACTCTTCAAACAAAATCCTTAGAATAGAATTTTAATTTAAAAGAAACAAATGTTTGCTCTACGCTGCAGCATTTAAATTTTTTCTATTATAACACTGAGTTGAACTTTCTCCTAAAATAACAGAATAAGTTTTAAATGTAAGGTTGCAATATTCCAGATATTGTTGTCTCGTCATGGAGCGAAGGGGAGGAAGGGGAGGAATTGGAAATACCCTCCCTCTATCTGTCCATCTGTGCAAGTTGAGCATGATAACTGGAAAAATATGATACTCAAAACAACACAACCTGTGCCCTCATTACACAGCCACACACACATTCATACATTACAGTAATGTTTACAGTACTGATGTTAATACTTTGACACCAGTTCAGTCACTTTCAATCAGAAACTCACATCATCTGGCAGTGACAGTAGCAGCAGTGGTGTACGGTACTTGCCATAAAGTACAAATAATGCTAGCTGGATCATGTACCTAATGATGTAACTGTGGTGTATTTTCAGCATCTCATGGTAACGGCATGCAATTTTACTGTCATCATTGAGGAGAAACTGCTGCTCAAGCTGCTCAGCTTCTTTGGTTATGGAGAGGTGGAGGCCGGTGGGTCATAAGTTAACATTTACTGTTAAAATTTGTGTTCCACGATGAGTAAACAGAATGTGGGTGCTTAAGTGTTTAATTAAATCCAAAAATGTATAATTAAAGCAGAGCTGGAGAAACTGGATGAAAACTTGCACGAGAGGCCCAGCGAGGAAGCAGGCCCTTCAAAACGCTACTACTTTGAAAACTTGAAGATCAGCCTCCCTCAGATCAAACTCAGCGTCTTTACCTCTCACAAGCTCCCTCCAGACCTCAAGGTAACACAACTTTATGCATTTTCACAGAGATGACACAGACAGACCTGCTGACAGATATCTGTCCATAAATGGGCTCGTTTTCTACTCAAAAGGGCATTTTAACATTCTCGACAAGGCTTGTGTGATGAGTTAAAATTATTTGCACAGATGTGATTAGGAGGGGCTGACTGAGGCAGGCTCTTAATACAACTGTGCAAGAATCTGTGTCCTAATATAATACAAGGTCAGCGGTATAAGATTACTTTAGTTTTAAGTTAAGGCCTTAAGGAGAAAATCAGCCACACATTTATTTTTAAATGTTTTGAAATTTGATTAAAGGCAACCTCCATATTTAACCACCAGGAGACCACTAGCCTGGCCCTCGCCTTCCTGCACAGCTCCGCTCAATTCTCATTTCCCTTCACTGCACAGTCTGGGACTTCTCTCATAGACAACGATTTCTCCGGTAGATTTTTGACCGGACCAATCAGAGAACAGAAGGGGCGGAGTTTTTGGCCCCTAACCCACGCCCCCACCTGTCCCAGCGCAGCCAGCGAGCATTCGCATGTTCTCATTCAAAGCGATGCAAAGCGATGCAGGACTGTTTTATATGTGACACAAATTTATTAATTTCCCCTTCTTAATCCCTTATCTGGAGTTTTCTTTTGTTTTTTTTCCCAAAAGTCAAGTAATCGCTCCCTCCTCCTTCTCCTCCTCACCCTCCGCTGAGTGAAATGAACAAGGAAATGCCTCAGGTTGTCACGAGAGAATTAAAGTCAGGTTTTACGTTGCTGCCCGAGTCCCATCAGATTTCCTGGTCTTCTGGTGTGTTGGACCAGCGATCCATGGTTTTATTTTATTTTATTAGGACGTTTTATTAACATATAAACACAGAATGAACGGAGCGAGAGAAAATTCAGCAGGAGGCGGAGCTGAAGTCAAGTTCAGCAGACCACGGGGGAGCAGCCATCAGCAGAGGCCACGCCTCCAGCAAGAATTGGTTGTCAATGGAAAAAGTCCAGACCCTTGTCTGAAGCGAAGTGAAGGACAAGGGTCTGGTTTTAACCAGGCTAGGAGACCACAGTAAGTTTGACTGAAAACAAGACCTTGTTTTCAGCTACCAGATCTGAAGGGTCCATGAGCTGGAAGGACTTTACAAAATTATATACTGGATAAAAAATAAAGTCTAAAAATAATTTTGGGCATACCATTGGGGAAAATGCCTTTTAAAAATTGCTGTAAAATAAATATTTAGTTATTTTTTTCAACACTGAAATGTAGTGGGTGTTTTAGTTTATTATTTTTACTAAAGACACTTAGGGACTTACATTTTTTTTAATATTTTTATATCAGGTTGCGATACATCTGAAAGATTGACTACTTTGTGGAGGGGGGAGACATGTTTTCAAGCAGTGAAATAAGGTGGTGGATTCCCCCCCAAGAGACTGTCATAAAGTTAAAGGGACTTCTAGGGGTTAAATTTGATGGGTTGGTTTGCACCAACGTGCATTTTCCCCCATTTACTTTTTAAGTACAGTACTGAAAACAGCAAGTAGCTGGTGCAGCTGATGCACAAAAGGTGGAGCAAATACCAAGACACTTCTTGTTTGTAATGAATATGAACCTCAGGTTCTGTGGAGATTATTTTTAGGAATGAAAACTAGATAAATATACTTAATCAGGAAGAAAACACAGGCCTGCATCTGTGTCCTCTGGACAAATAATTTCTATTTACAGGTGCATTTAAAAAAAATAGAAAGTCTTGAAAAACGTTGATTTCTTTTGTCAGTCACTTCAAAAAGTAAAACTCACGTTACATGGAGTGAAACATTTCAAGTCTTTATTTCTTGTAATTTTTATGATGATAAAATAATGATAATAATTACAAATAATGAAAAAACAAAATTCAGTGACTCAGTAAATTAGAATATTGCACAGCCAGCTGTTGGTAACTTTGTCCATGTGGGCAGGAGCCAAGTCCTGCTGGAAAATGAAATCAGCATCTCTATAAAGCTCGTCAGCAGAATGAAATGTGAAGTCTAAAAAATGTCCTGCTAGATGCTGTGTGGACTGTGGACTTCAGAAAACCCAATGGACCAACACCAGCAGAGGACATGGCCCCAAGCCTTCACTGACTATGGAAACTTCACTCTGGACTTCAAGTCTTCAAGCAACGTAGATTCTGGGCCTCTCCACTCTTCCTCCACAGTCTGGCACCTTGATTTATTATATGAAAATTTGCTTTCTTCTGAAAAGAGGACATTGGACGAATTCAATTAAATAAATAAAAAATTATAGTGCTAAGTTAAAACAGAAGTCTTTAAAAAAAAAATTTTTTTTGATTTATTCATTTTACATTTGTTAAAAGAAAAACCTTCTTACATGTAATATTTAAAAGCAAGAAAAAACATAAAATGAAAGGTGGCAGGAAGAAGAAGAAATCTTATTTTACCTGCCCCTTTTTTCCAAAACAAAAAACAAAATCAATACAAACAATTCACTCCAACAATAGTCATCAATAAGCAATCGAACCAAAAGAGAAACTCATTTCAATTTTAAAATTTTCATGTACAATAAACAATTTAAAGAAATTTTTAGTATTTTGTTAACAATTTAGTTTTAATCATTTTTTTAAACACAAGCACTGATTTTGCAGATTTAACTTCATTTCCTAAACCATTCCACAAATCAACTCCCTGTATTGAAACAGACCGTCCCTTTAAGCTTGTTCTATACTGAGGTTTTGCAAAAATCTCAGTTCCCTTAAGACTATAGCAGCTCGTCCTCTTTACAAAATTAATTTGAACATTTGAAGGCAGTACATTATTATGGGCTCTATACATTACCAACAAAATATTGTAATCCACTAAATCATAAAACTTTAGCAACTTAAGTTGTTGAAACAATATATTCGACGGATGACAGTAAGGCTTTCTTGTAATAATTCTCACAGCTCTTTTTTGTAAAATAAAAATAGGCTTCGTTATGGTTTTACACGCCTTTCCCCAAACTTCAACACAATAAATTAAATGTGGAACAAAAATTGCATTATATAACAGATACAGAGCTTTATCATTCAACAAATCTTTCACTTTGTAAAGCACCGCAGTAGATCTAGATAACTTAAGTTTAACTAAATTTATATGCTGTTTCCACGACAGTTTGTCATCAATAACTACCCCCAAAAACTTCACCTCGCTTACTCTGTGAACTTCAACACCATCAATTTTAAAAGAAAAATCCAATTTATTCTTTTTATTACTAAATAACATATAATTTGTTTTATCTAGGTTTAATGATAGTTTGTTCAATTTAAACCAAGTTTGTAATTTAACAAACTCCATTTTTAACAACTCAGACATTTGATTTAAATCACTACCAAAATAAAAAAAAGTAGTATCGTCAGCAAAGAGAACACATTTTAGAAGTCCAGACACCTTCACTAGATCATTCACATACAAAATAAACAACTTTGGTCCAAGTATTGAGCCTTGTGGGACTCCACATGTGATCTTGCAGAGGTTTGATCGTATGCCGTCAATTTGTACAAACTGTTGTCTATCTTTCAGTCTTCTCAGGGCACCGAACAGAAACATTCACATACCGTACATAAAAATTCAGTTAGTAGCATTATTTATTTAAGTTAGCAAACTACGTTGAGTCTTCATTTTGTTGCAGTCTCCCATCCTGAGCAAGCACAAAGGCAATAGTGGAAAGGAAAAACTCCCTTTAAACAGGAAAAAACTTCCAGCAGAACCAGGCTCAGGACGAGCGGCCATCTGCTTTGACCGGCTGGGTTTGAGAGGAACAGGAAGGAAGAATGGACACAAAATGGCAGGTCCATAATGGAGGCGAGCCAGTTCCTCTCTAGGAGGAAAGCCAAAAAAAACATGTTGCTAGAAATAAGTGCAACCACTGATCCACAGTCCAGTTCTTCTTCTCAGCAGGTAAGATGCTTCTGATGTTGTCTCTGGTTCAGGAGTGACTGGACTTAAGGAATGAGACGTTTGTAGCTCGTGTCCAGGAGTTAATGCCCACTGCCCCACCTGGTGGTGATTGGGTTAAATGCAGAGTCAAATTTCGTCTTGTATGGAAACATACACAGATGACAAAAATGTGACATTATTATTATTATAATTATTAATCATCTGATCAGGCTGTGACACCAGGAGTTTACAATATTAAACCTCTTCACAATAATCTAATTTTCTGAGACACTGAGTTTTGGTTTTTCATTATCTGTAAGCCATACTCATCAAAATTACAAGAAATAAAGGCTTGAAATATTTCACTCTGTGTAATGAATTTATTTAATAGATGTTTCACTTTCTGAAATGACCAATTATTTATTTATTTATATATTTTTTGCTTTAGGTTCTCAAAGGTACTCTGGGCTTTCCTCTGGTTCGCTTCGAAGATGCTATCATCAACATGTATCCGTTCACCCGAGTGCACCCGTATGAGACCCAAGAGATCATCCTAATCGACATTCTCAAGCACTTCAGAGAGGTCAGAAGGCACACAATGCTGTTTACCATGTTTGTAAATACCATTTTTACAATTTAAACTCTTTTACATTAGATTAACATCACTTTTTTGTGCCAGAGATCTTTATTTGGGTGCTTCAAGTGAATAACGCCTCAATTTTTATTTTTTTATTTTTTTACACGAGAGATCCTTTTAACTTCACATGCCCCATGCAGCACACAGATGCTTATAAGCATGCATTGCTTATTTGGGACAGTTGTGTTAAAATCATGAACAGAATATTCCTAAGTAAACCAGGCACAAATTTATCTTTTTTGTTTGGCTCAAAATCACAGTTTCAGAGTCTCATTTGTTTTTTTGACTTGCTTAAAAGCAAACTCCCATAAGTAGCTAAAGTTAAAGCAAGAAAAAGAGCTAAAGATTAGGTACTTTGTCTGAAAATCTCAACATCATAACAATGATAAATGAAAAATTTGATTCTTTTAGAAGAAAACAAATTAACCCTATCTGTATTTCCTATTAGGTAATCTGAATTCCTGTCAGTATTAAGGACCACCATATATAGTCTTCATCTTAATGTTAGAAGTTTGGTACCTAAGATGGACATGGTTAGGATTTGTGTTAAATCAACAGATGCAGATGTTATAGTAAATTCTGAAACTTTGCTGATGAAATTTACTGCAGAAAAAAATATTAATATGATTGGATACAATGGGCGTCGTGCAGACAGGCGAAATAAAGGTGGTTTCTTTCTCAGCAATTTTAGTTCAAGTTGGTTTTATTATAATTTGCACCACATGTGGTACATGAGGTGGAATGAAATTGTGTACACAGGGTCCCAGTTGCATCCAACAACAGCAAAAATGTAAATTGTAAAAGAAACAGTAATAAGGATCTAAGATATAAACTAAGAGACTAATAGTGCAAAACAATACGCCAAACTAACTACATATCCATATCTACCGTAATCAATCAGTTCTGTCAAAGATTATTGAAGGCCTTTTGAATAAACAAGTACCGGTAAAAGAATCTTTATGTTCTAATGCAATTTTAACCACACGTCAATCAGGCTACAGAAAAAAGCATAGTACCACCACAGCTGCAATGAGGGTGATAATGTATTGGTTGCACTTGATAAGAAACCATGTTGTGTAACTCTTTTAATCAGTTGTCAAAAGCATTTGACAACGTTGGTCATGACATTTTAAAACTTGGAATTCTTCAGTTTTTTTGAAACAAAACCATTAAGGTTTACTTGAATTCTGTTAAATTCCAGTCCACAAAAACCCTCCTCTCAAAACCATTGGTGTTCCACTTAGATTTTTCCTTTTTTGATTTCACTTATGTGCAAACTGTTGTGTTGTTATTAATCTGTATCAGATTTAGAAATCTGATCTGTCTTGTTTTTTAAATTACTTGCGTGTTAGGTAAATTTAAATGGCTTTAGTTAGAAAAATATGCCAGATCATTCATTTGGGTAAAAAAAAATGTTTGTGTCAATCTTTATATTTTTAAATCCATGTCTTTGTTTTCATTTATCTATTTATATACCAAATTTGAAAAACATGTAAGTTACCGGTAATGCTTAATAATAGAATAGAATATATCTTTATTGGCATATTTGCACCAAGGTACAAAGTTTTGCAATTGGCGCGCGCACCATCCGAAGAGGGACGTACGCACGGAAGCCGCAGCAGTATAAAACCGCGCCACCAACAATCAGATATGAAAAAGGAACATACAGTCGGGTAATCATTGGTATTCAAAAAAGAATCTATCACAATTTGTCTTAGGACACTCCATGATAAAGTCTAAAAAACTCTACCAGCTTTAGCACGAATAAGACAAGACATGTTGCATTTCATGGCAAGCAGGGAGATAGTCCGTGAATAATCATTTCAGATAAGCACAGTCTGTAGATGGCATTCAGCTCGGCTCCATCTGAAAGCACACGGAGACCTCTGGGGGGAGGGGGGGCAGCGAGTTCTCAACAGCTTTCACTCCAGGAGAAGTTTGCAGTCAGCCTTCTTTTCAAGGTTGCTCAAAGTCCCGATTAGATTAGTCGCTTTATTTATTTTCAGGCCAGGCTACAGTGTACTTTTGACTGCAGC
This sequence comes from Garcialebias charrua, assembly GCA_038048925.1. Classification (NCBI taxonomy): domain Eukaryota; kingdom Metazoa; phylum Chordata; class Actinopteri; order Cyprinodontiformes; family Rivulidae; genus Garcialebias; species Garcialebias charrua. Next base: position 2,856 of record JBBPBX010028863.1, on the reverse strand, counting down.
CTTGAAGTCCAGGTGCTGTTCAGGTCCAAATCCGAATCATGTGAGGTTCCGAGCTACAAATCCCCATCTGTGCCCTGATGGGTCGGCTGTAAACGAGTCCCAAAACGCACCGCAGGTCCGCGGCTGTCCACCGCTGCTCCCATCGTGCGGTTCAGCTCGTACAACAGCTGGGTCGTTGAGGTCATAGCCCGGATCAGAGAATCTTGTTGAGCAGGAAGTCTCGCCAGCGCGTTGATCGCCGCGGCAGCCTCCCTCAGCTTCCAGTAGCAGAAACCTCCGCCGATCCCAAAAAGCAGAGCAGCTGCTACCAATATGCCAATAATCCACAAATCTTCCACGTCTTCGACAGACACATTGGCTTCCACTCGCTCCACGAGTCCATAGTGTATCCCACCGCATGCGTGTCCAAGGGGCAAGCCGCTTCTCCTGGTCCAGTGCGCTTCGTGGAAAAAAAATTATCAATAGAGGAAACAGCCCACGTAAATAAATCTATTTCAAATTGGTTCCAGTGAGTGCTGAATAGTTAAAGACGAGACAAAATGCAAAAGCAGGGAGGAGGAAAACTTAGGGAGGAGAGGAGCAAAAAGCGATGCGACCTGCTCTGCCGAGTGCCAGAAGTAGATAATCCAGGTTAAAATCCAACAAAGTTCAGTCAGGTCTTCTGGACGGTTTCTTTTTTGCTGAGACGTTTCGTCCTTCATCCAAAGGACTTCATCAGTCCGAGGAGCCACAAACAAACTGAGTCCCACAAGCAGCACACTCCCATAATGGAAAAAAAAACAGTTTGCTGGTGATAAGATGGTTTCTGGGGCCCTCCCTCTCCCCTGTCAACTCCCAACTCAAAAGAAACCGTCCAAATGATCTGACTGAACATTGTTGGATTTTATACCTGGATTGTCCCTGCCTCCCTGGATCCCTTCCAATTTGCATACCGACCTAATCGCTCAACCGACGATGCCATCTCCTCTGCCCTCCACACAGCTCTCACACATCTGGACACGAAGGACTCTTATGTTAGAATGCTGTTCATCGACTTCAGCTCGGCATTCAACACCATCATCCCCCAACAGCTCATCCATAAACTGGACAGTCTGGGGCTGAACACCTCAATGTGTAACTGGCTGCTAGACTTCCTGACCGGGAGACCACAGACAGTACGGATCGGGAGTAACACATCTAGCACCATCACATTGAACACAGGGGCCCCACAAGGATGTGTGCTGAGCCCCCTTCTATTCACCCTGCTAACACACGACTGCACACCATCGTACAGCTCCAACCACTTCATCAAGTTTGCGGACGACACAACAGTGGTAGGTCTCATCAGCAACAACGATGAGACGGACTACAGGAACGAGGTGAGCCGCCTGGCCTTGTGGTGCGGACACAACAATCTCACTCTCAACGTGGAGAAGACAAAGGAGATTGTCGTGGACTTCAGGAAGAGGGATGCACAACATGCCCCTCTGACCATCAACAGCACCGCAGTGGAGAGAGTGGACAGCACCAAGTTCCTGGGAGTGCACGTCTCGAAGGACCTGTCCTGGAGCAGGAACACTGCAGCACTGGCCAAGAAGGCTCACCAGCGCCTCTACTTTCTCCGCAAGCTGAAAAGGGCTGGAGCTTCAACCTCCATCATGTGCACCTTCTACAGGGGTGCCATAGAAAGTGTCCTGACCAGCTGCATCACTGTGTGGTTTGGTGCATGTACTGCATCCTGCCGCAAGAGCCTCCAGCGCATCGTGAGAGCAGCTGAGAAGATCGTCGGCACCTCCTTGCCCTCACTGCAGGACTTACACAGCAAACGCCTCACTCGGAAAGCCCACTGCATGGCAGGTGATCCCACACACCCACTACACAGCCGCTTTAGACTGCTGCCATCAGGGAGGAGACTGAGGAGTCTCCAGGCTCGAACCAGCAGACTGAGAGACAGCTCTGTTCATCAGGCAGTCAGAATGCTAAACACTCTGCCTGCTCTGCCTCCCCTCCCATTTGAACTGCCTTAACACAAAAAACTTTCTCACACATTACCACTCAACACAAAGTTTTTAACACTGGACCCTGTGTCATCAAACGGGTTATTCACTAAACTCTCGGTCATGTGCTCATTCAGTTTGCACTACTTCTCATATTTGCACTAATGTTTGTATTACATTACTGCCTATAGTCATACTACTGTTTACATTCACTGTTTACATTTATTAATACGGTTTACATTTATTACTACTGTTTTACATTTATTACTACTGTTTACATTTACACTACTTTTATATCTACACTACTGCTGATACATATACAGTATTCTCTGACTAGCCTTATCTAAGGATGCCAAATGTGCCTTATGTGCCTTACTGCATATGCCACTTTGCCTATATACCAACATCAACTACCTCATACATATACTGTGTACATTAACTCATATGCTGCTGTGCCACTCTTTGCAAATGTCAATGCTAGAACCTTCAGTTTATTTTATAGATATACTTTTTATACTTTTTATACTACTATGAAAAAACTCAGGACAGTATTACACTTTTATTATTTCATTTTATGCTTATGTTCATTGGGTGTTTGGTGTTTCAGTGTTGGTGTAAATTTTCATACTTTTATACTACTATGAAAAAACTCAGGACAGTGTTACACTTTTACTATTTTATGCTTATGTTTATTAAATGTTTTAGTGTTTAGTGTTTAGATGGTTACTGTTGCACCGAGGGACTGAGAGAAACGCAATTTCAATCCTGTGTATGTCCTGTACATATTGCAGTTCTGACAATAAAGTTGACTTTGACTTTGACTTTGACTAATGCTTTTATCAATAAGGATCTGAGTAGGTGAACTGAGTACAGTATACCT